>BQNB010011460.1:0-77417 GCA_026074375.1 Tanacetum coccineum | reverse complement strand
TGCGAGGATACGTAATCAACAAAAGCTTGCTCAGGATTTTCCATGCAATATCGGACCACTACAAATCTCACATGAAGAAGCAATTTTTTTCACTTGAATGGGTGGGTTAATAGCAAGATGAGCTTCTATAAAGTGTTGAACTTGATTTTCGAGCTCGATGAGACGACGGTCGGATGTGCTCAGGACATCTTGAGGCAAAGAGATTGCCTTGACCGGTTTAGCAAAGTCTCTTGGTTCATTCCAACTTTCGTTGTCATAGAGGGAAGAGGTCACTTCTAATATGTGCCCTTGATTCTTTGGCGTTATTTTGTCATGTAGCTTACACCAGCCAATGATCGATGGTTATCCTTGTGGCGGGATTATATTTTATGGGTCATAAAGATTATGGACTTGGAGCCAAGTCGATGCACTGATGAGTCAGGCTTTTTCTTGGAGTAAGTCCTTGAAACGAGTTCATGCTTCAGAAAGAGATTCACCCTGATGTTGTTGGAACATCAAGATGTCCTTTCGAAGTTTAGCAGTCCTTCTTAGTGGAAAGAATTGAGCAATGAAACGAGTAGTAAGATCCTCCCAAGTAGAGATGGATCCTGCTGGAAGACGTTCAAGCCAATTGCTAGCTTGATCGCAAAGGGAAAATTGAAATAAACGCATCCTTTACCTATTTTCATCATCAAGGTCAAGTGAGTCCACAAGTTTTAGAAAATTCTTAAGATGTTAGTTTGGATCCTCAGACCAAAGTCCTTTAAATGAGCATCCGTTTTGCACCAACCGGATGGTGTCGGATCATAGAGGCACCACATTGTTCCCATCGAGGAGCTCAATGATGTTTCAATAGCCCTCGTGGCTAGGTCTGGAATAGTCTCCTAGGGTACGGACAGGATTTTCATTTTCCATGAAGGTCAATGAATAAGATTTATGAGACAAATAACACATAAAAGTATAGACTACAAGAAGCTAATTGACAAGAAATTAATAATCTCACTTGATAAGGAATTCATAGTGAGTAGGACCTAAGTAAATAAAATTCATAACCTAACTATTCTCGCCTTAGTGGCGCTAAAAAAACTTGTTGTACGCGGGTCGTTGATAACTCACAAGAAGTTTTACAACCCCTAGGTAGTGTACCTAATTGTTGTAGCGTAGTATAGGCAAGACTCAGGGGTTGTTATCGTTCTCTAAAAGGATAGGTTAGGAAGGATCGAACAGAATGTAACTAAGGTCTAAAGGGTTGAAAGAAAATTACTAAGGGGTTTAAAAGAAGATTATTTTTGTATTTTTATGTTTTATGAAAGCAAGTAAAATTTAGGTTTTAAGAGGTGGGTTTTGGTTTTTAAACTAATTAAACTAGAATTAAATCTAACTACTTTGGTGGAAACTCGTATGGGTAAATAAACGTATTTAGTTAATCATGCATTGCTCCTTAGTTTGCTTCTCCTAATCCTATTGCTTTGTCGCACTTGTGATTAACTATGTAAGTATTTCCTAGGTTATGAACAGATTACATGAATCCACCGTCTATGTAATATTCCATTAAGGCAACGCACATGTAAGGTAGTATGAAGACTATTATAAGGCCCCTAAGAGTACATTACATGCATTAAAACACTTAAGAGGGATCAACCATATTAGGGGTAAGGTAGTATGAAGACTGTTACCGATGGTATCCTTTCTACACACTCGCGTTTCCTTATACGTCTATGCTAATGTAATATTTTATAGCCAGTTTTCTAGAGCCTAACGCGCACATCCATCACAAGAAGCAATATTAAGAGGATCTACAAACTAAGTTTCATGCAATCATAAGTAAATACTAATGGATCTAGCTGTTAGCCTTAATTATTTTAAGTCAAACAAGAATGTTATCGGTCTTAGAAAGTCAAACTAGATCTTGTATTGTAATATGCTAGTCGGGTTCAACGGGCTTGGATTGTAATCTAATATTGTCCGTGTTTTGGGCTCAAAGCCCAAGTTAAACCAAGCCCTCGAACTATAATGTTTAGGGTTCGTCTCCCAAAAGTTGCACACTAAAACCTAATGTGTTATTTGTTTTAAATAATATTTTCCAAGTTATAAATTTATAAAATTCGTCTACCGATACACACACTAACGGGCAGAGAACCCGGTCGTATGTAATGTAGTAGTTGGTAAATCTGAGATCGTCCCAAGAGCTAAGTTGTATTAGTTTAACTTGAAATGTGTCATGGTTTTTAAAAAAATGGTTTTGAGTTGATTTAACAGAAAATAAATGCAGAAAATAAATTAATTTGAAGACAGTAGGGAGAAAGGCGTGCTAAGCTAGTTATTTCATTACTCATGTTATGATGTCTATTTCCTGTGCAATGTCTAATTATTATTTTATTAGTGGTTCTAATATCAACAAACCCGAATTGGCATTTGACATCTATACTATACTTCTTGCGATCCTGAATCCCTCGCAAGTCACAAAGGTACGCATCCAAGTGAAAGGGAATAACCAACTATCCTAAAGACCTGTATATAACCTAGATAGATTATAAAACCTCTCTGAAAGTGTTCCTGCACTTTTAAAGTGTTTAATGTGATAGAGGCGGTAATTTGGTAAATTCCTACACTAGGGATAGATTTCAACCTACCCTAGTACCCTGCTAACCCCATGTTCAACTAGCTCGCCTAATAACAGAACTAACAGGATCCAAACCACCCTCAACACTACCAAAACCCAGGGATCAATGACAAACTATAAGGATATCTAATAAAGTGATAATTAAATGGGAAACTTTTAACATAACAATAATAAATTCATAACTAGGCCAGCACTAGAAGTGCTTAGCCACTCATGCTAACAATACAGTAAGAGTAAATGAAAGGATCGTAGATTGAATCATCATTAGTCTTACAATATGCGTTTATGAATGATTAAATACAAAATTTAGTATAATGACTTCTCCCTTGGACTTCTGGTGGAATTCTTCGTGTTTTGGAAGCCTTGTTCGCTTTTTGATACTGTGGTGGAATAAATGATGTTGATAGTGTTGAATGAGGGCTCTATTTATAAGTATCAAATCTGTTACGACGTAACAGTTATGTATGCGTTACACCGTAACCATGCCGACGAGGACTTCCATGCTCCAGGCTTAAATTGTGTTATGGTGTAACCCTTGCGTCGATGTTACGTCGTAACAATGACTAAGATAAGTCATCCTTCCTTGACGGTGTTGGTTACGGCGTAAGCATGACGAAGCATTTATCTTGTAACTAGGATGCTGACTCATTCCTTCATTAATTTGGTTACGGCGTAACTCATGCGGGGTGGTTACGCCGTAACTGGCCTTGAGTTCCTTCATTTGCTTGATTTCCACGTCCAAATCCCGTGTCTCCTGCTCAAATGCCCGAATTCTTCCTGTAAACGAAATATAAGTGATCAAGTATTGTTTTCAGGAATTTAGAACATAATTACAAGCATTTTTATAGGGAATTTGATACTAAAAGGTATTAACTATTTGATGTTATCGAATATCCCCCACTTGACTTCTACTTACCCTCAAGTAGAAATATTAGAATAATTTATAAAAAGATTTCCCTAATTTAACTTAGAGAAATGAATTCATAATTTACTTATGCTAGAAAATATCAAAGTTGAACACCTCACGAAAAAGGGGATTATAAATTACTCAACTCTCAAACTAGTCTAAGTGTTTTCGGGGTGATCACTCAACTGCACTGTCATAACATGTATTCTATCATAGGCTTGAAAAGTACACAAATCTCCACCAGCTAGAATTAGGGTCTAAACTGTTCTTTAAAGGCAACAAGGGTGACAACAGGTTTAACAGGGTGAATCATTCTTTAAATACAATCTTTACTAAAAGTGTTACACCAACAAGGGTGACAATACCACACATACACATCCGTAATGACGGATGAGATATGTATGATTGCTCACTCTCTCATTCAAGCAAAACCAAAGGTTAGATTGGAGAATGATATATGATAGGATAAAGACGTGGGATGTACATTTAATTTTTGTTAAATAAAAACACAAAACAAATAGTCTAAAATAATCTAAGGCTGTCATAATTGGCTACTGTCCATCCATAAGTCCAAGTATCCAAGTACATGAATCTGATACACGTAACCAACATGCATATGTTATAGAGGTTTATATTTTTCATCATTTTTTTATTACCCCCGTAGCATATGGTACAATACACATATCCCTCCACTTGAGATAAACAATATCAAAAGTGATGATACAGGGGGTCTTTATAGATCAATAATGATAGGTCTTCCACGAACGTGCAAAAATTGTCAAACTCATTTCCCCAAACCAATAGACTTAAGTAGCCAGGTATTTCAACACAAGGAAAATATAGACTACCGGGCTCGCTAAGGAAAATATATTTTAACAAGGTGATGTAGGGGTATCTTGCACTAAAATTGAGTGCAACAAAGGGTTTTACACAAGAGGTCGACAAGTCAGTGTAACAGGTCGATAAACACACACATATAGGCTGTTTGGGTGAATTTATAAGATGTTGCCTTTTCAAACTATTCCAACTAATCAATTAGGTCTCGAAATGATGCACATGCCAAGTTCTAAAGTCTACAATACTACCGGCACACTCATATTTTTGGTGGATTTGTGTATAAAAGATGAAAATGAAATCATTAGGCTTAACCTCACCAATTGAATTAAAGGGTAATAGTGCGCTCAGCAAATATTTATTCTAGTTTAGTAAGAAAAACATGTTAAAAAATTTTGAAATTGGCACAAATTGATAAAGAAAACAAGAAAATCAAAGGCAAATATAGGACAAGTGGTAATTCTACTCTCATGGTTCCGATGCGGGAAATGAATTCATAATTTACTTATGCTAGAAAACATCAAAGCCGAACAACTTACGAAAAAGGGATTAAAAATCACTAAACTCTCAAACTAGTCTAAGTGTTTCATTTTCGGCGTGATCACTCTACTTCACTGTCATACCATGTATTCTATCATAGGCTTAGAAAGTACACAAATCTCCACCAGCTAGAATTAAGGTCCAAACAACTCTTCAAAGGCAACAAGGTTGACACACAGGTTTAACAGGGTGAATCATTCTTTAAATGCAATCTTTACCAAAAGTGTTACACCAACAAGGGCGATGAAACCCACCAATAACACATCGTAACGACAGATGACATATGTATGATTGCTTACTCCCTAATTCGAGCAAAAAACCAAAGGTTAGATTGGAGAATGATATAGGGTAGGATAAAGACGTGGGATATACATTTAATTTTTGTTAAATAAAAACATAAAACAAATAGTCTAAAATAATCTAAGGCTGTCATAATGGTGGGCTAGTGTCCGTCCATTAAGTCCAAGTATCTATGTTACGAGAATATGATCTAAAATAATGGGCTACTAGCGCAACCTTCACAATTATAGCGATATGGCTTATAGTTGCTCATCTTTATATCTGAGGACAAAAAATGGATTATAGTTGCACCATCTTCATAATTATTTACACAATTGTGGTATATAACAATGTAACAACATGCATTTGCTTATAGAGGTTTGATATTTTTTCTCATTTTTATTACCTTTATAGATTTGTACCAGATACACATACCCCCGACTTGAGATGAAAAATATCAAAAGTGGTGATACAGGGGGTCTTTATAGATCAATAATGATAGGTCTTCCCTAAACGTGCAAAAATTTCCGAACCCATTTCCTCGAACCAATGGACTTAAGTAGGCAGGTACTTCAACACAAGAAAAATATAAACTATAGGGTTGGTTAAGGCGAAAGGGTGTAACGATACATAAAGGGTTCAAATAAGGATTGGTTTAACAAGGTGATCTAGGGGTATCTTGCACTAAAATTGAGTGCAAACAAAGGGTTTTACACAGGAGGTCGACAAGTCAGTGTAACAAATCGATAACATTACAATATAGGCTGTTTGGGTGAATTCCTAAGATGTTGCCTTCTTAAACTGTCTGTTACTGCTAATCAATTAGGTCTCGAAATAATGTACATGTCAAGTTCTAAAGTCTACAATACTGCTAGCACACTCATATTTTTGGTGGATTTTTGTATAATATATGAAAATGGAATCTTTAGGCTTTACCACACCAACTGAAATAAAGGATAATATTGCGCTTAGTGAAGATAAATTCTAGTTTAGTAAGAAAAAAATGTAAAAAATTTTAAAATTGGCACAAATTTTCAAAGAAAACTAGAAAATCAAAGGCAAATATAGGACAAGTGGTAATTATACTCTCATACCCCCACTTGGTTTGTATAATGTCCCTATTGTACATTTAAGGAAATGAAAATTAAAAATAAGAGTAGAACTAGAACAAGAGACTCCCTTGAGTATTGCTCTGTTCTTCGAATGATAATGGAAAGAGACCATCTCTTGACCTCGTATCCTGAGCAAACTCGTATCCCCTGGAATTACTAGACAAAATATAACATTAAACGTTCAAAATACAATTATACAAGAAAGCTTAACTCACGTTCGTAGGAATAAAGGTTGAATTTCGAATATGCAACAAGCCTTTTAAACCACTTGGTGGCCCAAGTGAACGAGTGAAGTCACGTGAGGGTTTCCAAAAACACACCCACAAAGTTCATTTAATTATATAAGGTTTTGTAAAAGTTTTGAACTAAATTTAGTTTTTTAGAAGGGGGTTACGGCGTAACCAGTAACAGAGTTACGTCGTAATCATGTGGAAAAATATTTTAAAATTTTGGTTTTAACTAGTTACGGCGTAACCATAAAGAGGATTATGTCATAACTGCATCTGTTACAGAGCAACCAAAGTGGTTATGCCCAAATAGAAAAAATTTTACCACATGAAAACCAGTCAAGGTGACCTCGAATTCCATTTCCTTGCTATGAGAACATGCAGAACATTAGAAACATGCAAACCAACTAATATGCGGAAGATAAAAGATGAGTTATATCCCGACAAACACTTTTGTTTATTAACGAGTCTTTAAGTTAGACTCAAGAGGCTATAGTTTGTGAACAAAAGAATTCTCTTACGGCATTGACATCTCCCCCGTAATATTTCTTTAATCTATGCCCATTAACCTTGAAACTAACTCCATTCTTACTACACACCTCCACCGTTCCATAAGGAAATACTTTGCTAACGGTGTAAGGTTCATACCATCTCGTTTTTAATTTTCATGGGAAGAGTTTTAACCTTGAATTATAAACTAGAACTTCTTCTCCTTCATGAAACTCTTTATACATAATCTTGGCATCATGCCATCGCTTTGTCCTTTTTTTTGTATGCTCGGGAATGCTCATAGGCTTCATTTATCAATTCTAATAATTTGTTTAATTGCAGGTACCTATGTTTTCCTGCGGTATCCAAATCGAGATTTGCGTTTTTCAGAGCCCAATATGCTTTATGCTCAATCTCAATCGGAAGATAGCATGATTTTCCATACATAATCCTAAATAGAGTACTTCCAGTAGGTGACTTATAAGTGGTCCTGAATGCCCCGAGTGCATCTGCCCATTCCTTTCTATTTCCATTCACAGTTCTTTCTAAGATGCGTTTAATGGCACGGTTAGTGTTTTCGGTACGACCACTTGTTTGAGGGTGATAAGGGGTAGCAAGCCTATGGGTTACACCGTATTTCTTTAATGTCTTCTCAAGAAGAGAATTGCAGAAATGTGGCCCTCGATCACTTATTAGTGCTTTTAGGACCCCGAATCTTAAAAACAATTTTTGAAGGAATTTAACTACTACCCGAGCATCGTTAGTTGGTAATGCTTTAGCCTCAACCCATTTTGAAACATAATCGACAACTACGAGAATTTATTTGTTATTTCGTGAAGAAGGAAAGGGTCCCATGAAATCAATACCCCAAATATCGAAGATCTCTCTTATGAGAATATAGGTTAAGGGCATTTGATTATGGGAGGATATGTTACCGGCCCTCTTACATGCATCATAGTTGCGAACATATCTTCCAGCATCCTTAAAATTAGTTGGCCAATAAAATCCTGACTCAAATATTTTCCTTGTAGTAATGTTAGCTACATAATGTCCTCCAGCTGGTCCCATATGACAATGTTCTAGAATTTCCTGTAATTCCTTACCGAACATGCATCTCCTTATGATTCTGTCAAGACACGATTTGAATAGGTACGTATCGTCCCATATGTAATGTTTAATGTCAGACAATAATTTCTTGCTTAAATGATATATCAAACTGTGTGGCAGGATCTTTGATACTAAGAAATTTACGTAGTCTGCATACCAAGGGTCATTTTATTCTTCCGTTATGTGGATTGCCATAAGATGTTCATCGAGGAAGGAGTCTCGTATTGCTTCTTAGTTTAATTTATCCAGTTCTGGATTTTCTAACCTGGACAAGTGATCGATAGGCAAGTTTTTAGTCCCTTTTTATCCTTAATCTCGATAGTAAATTCTTGGAGTAACAAAACCCATCTTATAAGCCTTGACTTTGCATCTTGTTTGCTAAACAAATATTTTAAAGCAGATTGATCAGTATAGACGACAGTTTTAGACATAATTAAATAAGATCGGAATTTATCAAAGGCATATAGTACTACAAAAAGCTCTTTTTTAGTAGTAATGTAAAGCACTTGAGCGTCATTCATAGTCTTACTGGCGTAGTAGATTGGGCAAAACTTTTTATCGATGCGTTGACCCAAAACTGATCCTACAACATAATCACTGACATCATACATTAATTCGAAATCAAGGTACCAGTCAGGAGCAACAATTACAGGTGCAGTTGTTAATTTATCTTTAAGGACATTGAATGCTTGCATGCATTCATTTGAAAAGATAAATTTAGAATCCTTTATTAATAAGTGAGTCATAGGTCGAGCAATTTTGGAAAAATCTTTAATGAACCTCCAATAAAATCCTGCATGCCCTAAGAAGCTTCTTAACCCTTTTACATTGGTTGGGTAAGGGAGTTTGGCAATAACGTTGATCTTTGCTCTGTCCACCTTAATGCCAGATTTAGATATCTTATGACCTAGGACGATCCCTTCCTTCACCATAAAATGGCATTTTTCCCAATTTAACACTAAGTTTGTTTCTTCACACCTAACTAAATTTTTTGACAAGTTAGTTAGGCAAGAATCGAATTAGTTTCCGAAAACAGAAAAATCATCCATGAAAACTTCCATACACTCCTTGCACATATCGTGAAAGATTACCATCATGCATCTTTGAAAGGTAGCTGGAGCATTGCATAGCCCAAAGTGCATTCTCCTATATGTAAATGTTCCATAGGGGCATGTGAAAGTAGTTTTCTTCTAGTCTTGTGGTGCTAATGGGATTTCAAAGTATCTAGATAATCCATCCAGGAAGCAATAATACTAGTTCCTCGACAGTCTTTCTAACATTTGATCGATGAATGGTAATGGAAAATGGTCCTTCCTAGTTGCGTCATTGAGTTTTCTATAATCAATGCATACCCTCCATCTGGTAATTGTTTTTGGTTGGAACAAGCTTGTTATTCTAGTTTTTTTTTATTACGGTCATCCCCCCTTTTTGGGCACTACATGTATGGGGCTAACCCATGGACTATCTGAAATGGTGTAAATTAGTCCAGCATCAAGTAGTTTGACTATCTCAGCCTTTACCACATCTTGAACTTTAGGATTAAGTCTTCACTGGGGTTGCACCACCGGTTTGAAATCATCTTTCATCAAAATTTTATGTGTGCTGAATGATGGGCTGATGCCTTTGATATCAGAAACTTTCCAGGCTAACGTAGCCTTGTGTTTTGTCAAAACCTTCAGAAGTAACTCCTTTTCTTGAGGAGTTAATAGATGAGATAATAACCGGGAATTCTTGATTATTGTTCAAGAAGGCATATTCCAGATGAGACTGAAGTTCCTTAAGCTTGGGAAGTTGCACCTCAGCTTTACATGTGCTTGCGGCAAATAAAGTTGGTCAGATGAAATCGATAGGTTCCTAATCGTCATGGTCGGAGGATGATCCTGACTCCTTTGAATCGTCCAAGTCATCATCCTTATCTCCCCATAAGTTGGTAGTATTTCTTTGTTGGTAATTTATGACTGGTTCGAATAAGAATGATTCAAGAGGGTTTGAAGGGAGAATTTCCTGAACATGGTCGAGAACGGCTTCGTCAACCATATCAATAGAGAGATAAATGTCATTTTCTGGCGTGGAAAATCTCATTGATTTTTCAATGTCAAACGTGATTATCTCGTTCCCAACTTCAAAAGATATTTTTTATTAAAGACATCTGTCATTGCATGAGCGGTGGCCAAGAATGGTCTTCCTAGAATTATCAGAATCTTGTGATCTTCTTTCATATCGAGCACCACAAAATCAACAAGGAAAATGAACTTGTCTATTTTTACAATGACATTCTCAGCAATTCCCCTAGGATATTGGGTTGCTTTATTTGCTAATTCGATACACACGTGGGTAGGTTTTAATTCTCCAAGATCTAATCTAGCATACATAGAGTATGGCATAAGACTTATGCTGGCCCCAAGGTCAGCAAGACCTTTGTCAATGCTAATTTTCCCTATGACACACGGGATAGTGAAACTTCATGGATCTTTTTCCTTAAACGGGATTTTATTTAAAAGCACCGCAGAACATCTTTCATTTAGAGTTCTTTTAGATGTTTCTTCTGCCTTTCCTTTTTTGGCAAGGAGATCTTTCATGATTTATAACATTTTTGGCATATTTCTTAAAGCTCAACAAATGGGATGATTTATGCTTGCGTTGTGAATTTCTCAAAGAACTTTCGTGAATTGTTCTTTTTCTTTTCTTTTTTTAGTCATCCAGGGAAAGGGATAAAGTGGTCATAAGATTCCATAGTTTTTCTATGATCATCAGGTACCTCTTCGATGTTCTTGGTCATCGTTTCTTTTACTGCAGTCTTGCCTTGAGGATTTGTCATATCTTCAAGAGGATTCTTAGGTGGTTTGTAATTTAGTTCATTCCTGGTTGTTATAGCATGTGCCAACCCCCTAGGATTTGTTTTAGTTGAGCTTGGTAGGCTTCTTGCTCCTATCTTGATAATTTTTAGCAATTTTCCTGAGTGATATTCTATTTTTCTTAATGAGGACGCTTGTGTTTTAAAGGTTTGGTCGTAACTTTTCTTGATTCCCCAAACCATATTCTTACTTTCCTTCTGTCTTATCAGGGATTCCTTGATGAAATTGTTTAAAGTTTCTTCTAGATTTGAAATTCTTCCTTCCATTGGGGTTTCATACTTATGTTGTGCCATTCGAACTTCTTCGGTTATTATATTCATATTGTTTTCAAAATTATCAATTTGTTTAAGAACAACTTGAAGTTCTTTGTTTTTAGATTTTACATTTCCTTCCTTGTACCACGTGAGGGAATATGCGGATAGTTCCTTGATAGCTTCTATTCCTTTGGTTGGTGTCATTTTGGGAATGGATCCCTTGAAATCGACCTTACGTCTAGTCTCAGCGTCTAATCCTTGATAGAAGATTTGCAACTGCTCATGCTCGTTTTGCTTATGTTCAAGGCAACTAAAAAGAGATTCTGTGAATCTTTCCCATGAACAGTGTAAGGGTTTATTAGGTTCTTGTTTAAAGTTCCTAATCGCTTCTATTTGTTTAATGATTTTAAGAGGAGGATGATATTCATCCAGGAAGGTGCTTTTGAACAAGTCCCAGGCGGTGATTGACCCATTGGATAATCGTTTCATCCACAGTTTAGTTTTTCCTTTTAGGATAAATGGAAAAGCTATCAACATAACTTGGTCCCTGGCAACCCCTGGTAAATGGAAAAGATCGATAATTCCGATGATGTTAGAGATGTGTTCATGAGGATCTTCATTCTCTTTTCCGTAGAACATGTTTTATTTTAATTCTTCAATGCATTGTCCCCAGAATTCAAATTTTATGTTTTCTTCAAATAATGGTTTAATAATTCCAGATCCACTTTCGTCCTTGATTTTTGTCAGATATTCGTTAACAGTAAACCCATAGTCTTTGGTCTCACTCATATCTGCAAATTACAAAGTTAGGTAAAAGATTTTAACAAAAATTAGTACTGGAATAAAATAAAAAAATAAAAAAATCAAACTATAACTAATTTTTAGCTCCCCAACAACGGCGCCAAAAACTTGATGCGTTATTTGTTTTAAATAATATTTGCCAACTCTTAAATTTATAAAACTTGTCTACCGATACACGCACAAACGGGCAGAGAACCCGGTCATATGTAGTGCAGTAGTTGGTAAATCCAAGGTTGTCCTAAGAGTTAAGTTGTATTAGTTTTAATTTGAAATGTGTCACGGTTTTTTTTAATGGTTTTGAGTTGATTTAACAGAAAATAAATGCAGAAAATAAATTGATTTGAAGAAAGTAAGGAGAAAGGCGTTCTAACCTAATTATTTCATTACTCATGTTATGATGTCTATTTCCTGTGCAATGCCTAATTATCATTTTATTAGTGGTTCTAATATCAACAAACCCGAATTGGAATTTGAGGTACGTACTATACTTCTTGCAATCCTGAATCCCCCGCAAGGCACAAAGGTAGGGCATCCAAGTTGCAGTGATTAAACCCCAACTATCCTAAAGACCTGTCTATAACCTAGATAGATTATAAACCCTCTCTGAAAGAGTTCCTATGCTTTTTAAGTGTTTAATGTGATAGAGGCGATAATTTGGTAAAATCAAACATTAGGGATTGATTCAAACCTACCCTAGTACCCTGCTAACCCCATGTTTAACTAGTCCGCCTAATAACAAAACTAACAGGATCCAAACCACCCTCAACACTACCAAAACCCAGGGATCAATGACAAACTATAAGGATATCTAATAAAGTGGTAATTAAACAGGAAACTTTTAACATAACAATAGTAAATTCATAACTAGGCCAGCACTAGAAGTGCTTAGCCGCTCATGGTAACAATACAGAAAGAGTAAATGAAAGGAGTCGTAGATTGAATAATCATTAGTCTTACTATATGCGTTTATGAACGATTAAATACAAAATTATGTATAGTGACTTCTCCCTTCGAATTCTGGTGGAATTCTTCATGTTCTGGAAGCCTTGTTTACTTTTTGATATTGTGGACGGCAGGAGTTGTTTATGTGATAGTGCAGATGAGGGCTCTATTTATAAGTATCGAATATGTCATGGCATTACAGTTATGTATGCGTTACGTCGTAACCATGTTGATGAGGACTTCCATGCTCTAGGCTTAAATTGTGTCACGGCATAACCTTTGGGTCAATGTTACGTTGTAACGATGACTAGGAATAGTCATCCTTCCTTAACGGTGTTGGTTATGGCGTAAGCATGACGAAGCACTTACGCCGTAACATGGATGCTGACTTATTCCTTCATTAATTTGGTTACGGTGTAACTCATGCCGGGTGGTTACGCCGTAATTGGCCTTTAGTTCCTTCATTTGCTTGATTTCCACGTCCAAATCCCGTGTCTCCTGCTCAAATCCTTTTTCTTCTGTAACTAAATTTAAGGGATTTAAGTATTGTTTTTCAGGCATTCTATAACATAATTACAAAACCTTTGCTATAGGAATTTGTACTAAAAAAGTATTAACTATTTGATGTTATCAAATATCCCCCACTTAACTTCTACTTGCCCTAATGTAGAAATGTTAGAATAATTTATAAAAAGATTTCCCTAATTTAACTTAGAGAAATGAATTCATAATTTACTTATGCTAGAAAACATCAAAGCCGAACACCTCACGAAAAAGAGGATTAAAAGTCACTCAACTCTCAAACTAGTCTAAGTGTTTCATTTTTTGGGGTGATCACTCAACTGCACTGTCATAGCATGCATTCTATCATAGGCTTGGAAAGAACATAAATCTCCACCAGCTAGAATTAGGGTCTAAACAGCTCTTTAAATGCAACAAGGGTGACACACAGGTTTAACAGGGTGAATCATTCTTTAAATGCAATCTTTACCAAAAGCGTTACACCAACAAGGGTGACGAAACCACACATACACATCCGTAATGACGGATGCTATATGTATGATTGCTCACTCCCTCATTTGAGAAAAACCAAAGGTTAGATTGGATAATGATATAGGGTAGGATAAAGACATGGGATGTTGATAATGCCTAAATTATACATATTTTTAGCAGCGTTATTTGTATATATTTCATCATTTCTTGTGAACTTTTGATACATAATAACATGAAATATGTGCAGGTTCGCTTGAAGACATGCCGAGCTCAAAAAGTCCAAAATACAAGTGTTTATGCTTATTGGAAGACAAGATAGAAGAGAAGAAAATACAAAAGCCAAAAATCACAGAAGTACGCTGCACATTTCTGTATGTGCACCGCACTTATCAACGAATTAAATGAAGGTCGTAAATATGTCTCAAGGTGCGACGGTTTTCAAGAATGTATGCCGCACTTACCACAGCATTAATGTATTTTGACACCGAACTTAAGCTAGTACGCCGACATTTTAGAATGTGTAGTCGCACTTTCGCCCTTCTAGCCTATAAATTCAGACGAAAATCAAGCCATTTGAAGCATCCCTCATATTCTTCATTACATCAATCTCTCTCAAATATCTTCACCAACACCTGAATTCGAAGGCGAAAGAACAATATCCTAGCATTTAGAAAATAAAAGTTTAGTAAAGATCCAATACTTGTAAAGGGTGAAGTTTGATCCATTTTCCTACCTAAGCATAGTATGTTTCTGGTTTCTCTACTTTATTTTGTTATGAACTTCGTAGCCATGAGAGGCTAAATCTCTCATGACTACGCGCAAGTGATGTTAATATAATAAATAAGCATTTGGTATCATTGCGATCTCCTTAATCTTAAGCTTATGTTGAAACCCTATCGTGTCTTATCTTATCAACTTTGATTATCAACTTTGATTGTATGCTTATAACGGTATTGGGTTAAAAGACCCGTTGTATGTTATATGGTTTTAAAGATTTGTCTATGGTCTTTATCGTTTGGTTGGAGAAATCTGCTAGTTATTTGATAAACAAAATAGATTTGATATAATAGTAATTGGATTATCTGAGTGACACATTTGATCGAGTTAACTAAATATAAGTCCTAAGTTAAGCAAATTAATTTGTGAAAACGTTTTTTGACAAGAAAACCTTTTTATAAATTAACCTTGAATCTGAGATCGTAATCATCACCGTTGCTTAGGAATTATATGAAACAATCCGAGTAGTCTTTTTTAAGTAAAGGGTTTCCCCGGTAAATTTTATCCGAGTAGTCATCTTTCTCATTATTGAATCCAACACAATTTATCTTAAAATTGTTAAAGTTTATTTCACTACGATTATTCAAACACAAATCAAAGCCCTGTGGAAGACCTGGTCCTACCTAAAATATTATACTACATACGTGGGTTATACTTTTACCCATGTGTTCCCATTTAATAATCGGTAATTCTAGTCTTATAAATTTAAAGCTTTTGAAACACACCAAAGTTTTTGGCGTCGTTGCCGGGGATTTAAAGCTGTTCTGTAATTAATTTCTTGAAATAATTTTTAGCCATTGTCTTTTTCAAAATCGTCGTACAGTTTTCTGGCAAACTGAACTAAAAAAATCATTCCATCCACCTTTTGCACTTTCCGCAGTCGAACGTTTTTTCCTAAAAACGTTCTCAAGAATCAAAAATCTCCATTGGATGCAAACAGTTGCTTCCAAATCTGAACTTGTTGAACCACTCCCTGAACCTGAACGAACTATGAATAGAAGACTTCATCGACTAATCAAGAGAGTCCCATTGCAACGAAGGAACGAACGACCCAAACAACCAAGAATTGTCTATCCACCCATATTTGATATCAATTATTTCCGTCACTTTCTTGATATTCTTGAAACTTACAACCCAATGGATGATGAGCCCATGTGGGCTGCCGACCGTGTTGTCGTTCCGACTCCCGGTTCTACAATCACTATTCCTGAAACTACAAACGAATTCAACATTAAGGGTAACCACTTGACTCTCGTCAAAGGAAACTAATTTGATCGTAGAATTAAAACTGATCCACACAAACACATTCATGAATTCCTCGAAAATATGTGATATGTTTAAATACAGAGACATCAAAAATGAAGTCGTTCGCTTGATGATGTTTCCCCTATCACTCACGGGTGAAGAAAAAACCTGGCTTGACGAACTCAACGAAGGAACCATCAAAACATGGGATGAACTTAGCACGGCCTTTATAAGCCAATTCTTCCCCCCCAACTCTTTTTAATCGACTCTTTGGAGAAATCCGAGCCTTCTTCCAACATGAAAATGAAACTCTAACCGAAGCTTGGCTCCGTATGAAAGAAATGTTCAGAAATTTCCATGGTCACAATCTATCCAAATGCAATATCATAAAAATATTTTACCACGGTCTCAACAAAATAACCCAAGAAGCTCTAAATGCCGCATCTGGTGGTATTTTCTTTTTAAAACACACTCAACCAAGCTTATCAACTCCTCGAAGACAAAGTCTTACTCAAGCTCGATTGGGCTAAAAACCAAAAATCTAAACCATCTTTCAAGAAAACTGTTGCTTTCGCTGATGAATGTAGCAGTAATTCTGATACTGACAAAATTATGGCACGAATGGATGCCATGGCCATGAAAATGGACGCTCAGTATAAAGAATTTCAATCTCGTTCAAAACAACCAAACCCTAATTATAACGATGATGACAGACCTATGTCTCGCGAAGAAGAAGCAAAATTCATGCAAACCTTCCGACATAATCGTTTTTACAAAGATTACCATGACCGTGACTTAAATCGTGATAATTGGCGTTCAAGCGGGAGAAACGATTATAATCAAGACAGCTATCAATTCAACTATAATGATAAACCCGACCTTCAAAAACAATTAAGCGAATTCATAAAAGCTCAACACTCGACCAATTCTTTTGTCAAAGATACTTTTATGGATCTCAAAAACAAACTCGAAACAACAACCAAAAATCATCAAGCCTCGATCCAAAACCTTGAAGTTAAATTCGACAGATTAGCCGACAAGCAATCTGGTTGACCTTATGGATCTCTTCCTTGTAACACTCAATCAAACCCAAAAGGTAGCTTGTTAGGATTAAAAGACTTCATGATGATCTTAGAGTTACTGCTGCTCAGGTGTGTGTTAGTACTGATAAGCATAAATTAATGTTGTTAGTAATCTTTATGAAAAATATGCTAAGTAGTTAGTACTGCTAGTATAAGTTACTACTGCTAGTGTATATTTGTACTGTTAGTTATTACTGCTAGTAATGTTAGTACTGCTAGAGTAAAGATAGTACTGCTAGTGTAACTTAGTACTGCTGATGAAGAATGAAGAAAATATTCTAAGTAGTTAATGCTGCTTGTACTCAGTTAGTGCTGCTGGTACAAAGTTACAACTGCTTATTCAGAGTTAATGTTGCTGGTACAAAGTTACAACTGCTGAAAGGTTACAACTGCTCAAGGATTAAGACTGCTGAAAAGATAAAGATTGATTGGAGATCAAGAATACTTACGTGATAAGTATGAGTTATCTATAGAAAGGATCTTAGTGAATATTCTAAATTTTTGTAATATATTGTAAATCAACTAGGACTCCTTGGTGTATAAAAGGAGGTCCTAAAGCATAGAGATTGATATCTTTTCATTGTTTTGTCAATCTATTTGTAGCTTCAAGGTTTTGTAAACCCTAACACTATTAAGAGTGTTCGTATTATATTGAGGCTGAAAGTTTGGTAAACTGTTTGTTATTAATCTTGTTCATTACTATTTCATTGAAATTCTTCTTAGTATCATTGACTAGATTCTGCATAGTCTTTGATATTTACAATCAAAGTTTCTATCATAGTTGTTTTGAATTTATTCACTTCAACTTAGCCTTACATTATATAAGGAATTCAAGATCCATTCAAGTGGGATCAAAAAGTGGTATCAGAGCTTGTTAGAAGCTTTATATAAGAAGAAACTTTACTACACATAAGATCTACTTTATCAGACGCATATGGACTCTTAGTCTACTCAAACCATCAAACTACCCATACTCTAACCTGGTGAGTATGATCTCTAGAAGATGAGGATGGAGCAGTACCTACAGTACATTGATTACACTCTATGGGAGATCATAGAAAATGATAATGCACCCATAGTAACAACAACTGTTGATGGTAAGAAGACTGTTATCCCTCCTACAAGTGTTAAATAGAAGGCATAAAGAAGGGCATAGTTAAAGGAAAGAAGCACTCTATTGATAGCCTTATCTAATGAGCATCAATTAAAATTCAACTCATACAAGGATACTAAGACATATATGCAGGCGATTGAAAACAGATTTGGAGGTAATACTACTACAAAGAAAACTCAGAAAAATCTTCTGAAACAGTAGTATGAAAACTTTGCTGCATCAAACACAGAAGTGATTGAGCAAACCTATGAAAGGCTTCAAAATCAAATTAGTCAACTGGAGATGCATGATAAAGTCATCCCTCAAGAAGACATCAATCAGAAGTTCTTGAGAAGTTTGTCACAAGAATGAACTATGCATATTATTGTGTGGAGGAACAAACCAGAGATTGAGACATTAAGTTTGGATGACCTCTTTAACAACCTGATGGCTTATGAATCAGAGGTCAATGGGACATTTAGCACAACTACAAATTCACATAATGTAGCCTTTCTGTCCTCAAGCAGCACTAACAGTGCAACTAGAGCAGTTAATACTGCTTAGGGTGTTAGTACTACTAGTACTCAGGGTGCTACTAATAGCTCAACAACTGTTGAAAATTTAAGTGATGTTGTGATTTATTCCTTCTTTGCTAGCCAACCAAGTACTCCACATCTTATTAATGAAGATCTACAACAAATCAATCCTGATGATCTAGAAGAGATAGACTTAAGGTGGAACATTGCTATGCTGACTATGAGGGCAAGAAGATTCTTGAAAAAATACTGGAGGAAGCTAGACATTGCCAATAAAGAAAGAATTAGGACAAGTCCAAGGTGGAGTGTTTCAACTGCCATAAGAGAGGACACTTTGCAAGGGAGTGTAGGGTACCTAGGAATCAAGACAGCAGGAACAGGGAGCCTACTAGAAGGATTGTGCCAGTTGAAGAAACTACTTCAAATGCATTAGTGTCTTAGTGTGATGGCTTTAGCTATAATTGGAGTGACCAAGCAGAAGAAGGTCCAACTAATTTTGCTCTCATGGCTTATTCTTCAACGAGTTCAAGTTCTTCTACAAACTCTGAGGTATCTAATGACTCAATATGTTGTTTATCTTGTTTAGAATGTGTAAAAGATCTAAAAGAACAAAATGAACAATTAGTTAAAGACTTAAGAACATATAGGATAGGTGTTGTCTCTTATAAAACTAGTTTAGAATCTGCAGAAGCTAGACTGGTAGTCTTTAAGTGTAACAAAGAGTCCTACGCATTATCCTTGAGATCTTGCCAGAACATCTGAGTGATACTTAAGTATTCACAGTGAAGATGGAAATCCTGCTTGAGCCAACATCAAACAAGCTCTTGGTAGGTGACTTGCAAGATTCTATATGAATCAAGCTTGTGATAACTGGATATCAATTTTGGTCCAGTAAATGAATTGACGACTTAATCAGAAAGATAGTAACTATCTGATTCACTCTTACCGTGTTGTCTGCTTTGAGACGTTCCGGTAATGAGAACTAGCAAGCATGGTGAATCTAATACATCTGTGTTAGAAGATCCTACGCTTTGAGCTGGAAACCCTGTCAAGGAGATTCTTTGAATCTACCTGATCACAGGTATAGTATTTATACTATAAAACGGGAAACCGGAGGTTAATGCAACCGAACTCAAGATGAATGACAAAGCCAAATTCATCTTTTATTGCTAACTGTTTTATTTCAGGATAAGACGACGGTGTTGCAGCCTCATTCCAGCGAAGTCGGATTCATAAACCACATGCTCATACTCAAGCTTTCAAAGTCAATCATTCAACGTCAAGATAGTTGATTCTAATCTTCCCCACCATCAAAGAGCCTCAAAGTCAAATAAAGAATCATCAATTGGGGAGATTGTTAGACTTATAATCATATGTCAAACAAGAATGTAACAAGTATGAGCATGTTGGTCAAGAGCACAAGTTGATCAAGGAAGTCAAATCAAGATGATTCAAGTCAAGGAGATGATGCAAGATAACGATCTCAAGAATTCAAAGTCAAAAGATAAAGGCTCAAAATCAAGATCACAAAGCATGGATGAACAAAGCCATTACAAACAAGACAAGACCATAACAAGGCAAAGCATAAACGTCAAACGTCATATCTTCAATGTCATCGGTGGTACAGAGGAGTTTGAAGAAAGAGACCTCAACATTGGGGGAGATTGTTAGCCTTAATTATATTAAGTCAAACAAGAATGTTATCGGTCTTAGAAAGTCAAACTAGGTCTTGTATTGTAATAGGCTAGTCGGGTTCAACGGGCTTGGATTGTAATCTAATATTGTCCGTGTTTCGGGCTCAAAGCCCAAGTTATGCCAAGCCCGACCCAAGATTACAAGCCCATACGCCACCTAGCAAGGCATGGGTATAAATATCCCTTCACCACACTTGGTGAAGGGTGTTGGTTACATTTCTATCACTTGTAATCCACCAATTCTCTAATCTAATCTTCCTTTCTTGTTTTCTCTCTCTACTTTCTCTCTCTAAGTTTTCTTCTTATTTTCTAGCATATTGGTAAAGATTATTGTTGTGTAATGGATTAAATTCATGGGATAACATGTGGTATCAGTCGCCAAGGGGTGTTTAGTGCTTGATTGTGTCAAAATTCATGGGTTCTTATTTTTGTTTTGGTTCGAAAGTAAAACGCAAGCGAAAACCATTTTTTTAATCTTTATTCGTGCCTTATAATGTTAAAGTTGTGTACTTTTGTGTTTAGATAAAGCCATTGTATCGTTTATTAAGGCTCTACACTTTATTTAGTGGCATAGTCGCAAGATTGAAGAAATTTTCTTGGTTGCGGTTTATTTAAATGAATATTTCATCGTTGCGTTTTGCTTAGGGATCACGATTGCGTTTTGTGTATAAAGACAAATTGTACGGTCTTGTGGTCCAAAAAGTACAGCTGCGTTTTGTCTTTACTCTCATTGCGTTTTGCCTCAGACTGCGTTTTGCCTCAAGATTGCGATTTGCTCATTGCGTTTTGCTCATTGAAGACCATTTTTATAATAAATCTCAACGTTATGCTGCCAAAATTTCAAAAAATGTTGCGTTTTGTCTAGTGCATTGCGTTTTGCTTCTTGCGTTTTGTCTTAAGGTTGCGTTTTGCTCAAAGACTCCTAGCGTTTTGTCTAAAAGAAGTCACTGCGATTTGCTATTATGATTTGTCACTGCGTTTTGGTGGCATTGCGTTTTGTCTCGAGAAACTTGTTGAGTTTGGCGGAAAAGAAGGTTGCGTTTTGTCTAAAAGTGTATTGCGTTTTGTCCAAGTTGCGTTTTGACTATTGAGATTTGTCAAACATTCTTGGTTGAGATTTGGCGATTGTTCTTCGTTGAGACTTGCTACACCTTGACCTTCTTTAGACAACAAACCTCAAGGACTTAGAACCTCATTTTGGACTTAACAAACAATCAATTAACATAAACAAACCTCATAATCAACCTTAACTTCAAATTAATTATTCATTTACGGTTTCTTCTTGATTTTGTAAAATCCCACAAAAGATATGATTCTTTTCTCGGTTTTAATCAAAGATTTGTAAAATCCCGTGAACGTTAATTCATTTAAAACCACAATCAATCACTTCGTAACACTTAAGATCCGATATCCATTTACAACAACTTCATCAAAATGTCAAATTCAAATACCAATTTGCACAACTCCCAATCATCGAGATGCTCATTAATAATTGCTATATATGGGAGCAGGGAGGTAGCAAAGATCGCTCCACCAATGTGTCCACGAGGTTCATTTATGTTCAGTGGAAATCCAGAAGAATCAAGAGGTACATACACCAAAAACCTATCATGTTGAACTCATTTCCACCTAATTGTCTCTAAAATCCACCATTTAGTATCAATGGGCTGAGAAAATAGTTCCAGTTGCTGAAGGTAGTTCTGAAACAACTACAGAGAGGTATATGGAGAACTATAAGAATGTTTCACAAGACATACGAGATCAACTGAATGCTGAAGCTGAAGCTATTCAGATCATACTCACAGGTATAGATAACGATATCTACTCCACAGTTGATGCTTTTCCGAATGCATGTGAAATGTGGAAAGCCAATTTATAGGTGTAAACAAGGTGAAAAATCAATCAATGTTCAAGATCTTTTGGAAAACCAATTTATATTGGGAGGGTTGGAAATTCACATCACGGGATGGTGAATCACTTGAATCGTATTACTCATAGTTTTACAAGATGATGAATGAGCTTGTCAGAAATCAATGTCATGTTACAAATCATCAAGTGAATGTCTAGTTCTTACTTCAACTACAACCAGAATGGAAAAGGTTTATGACACTTGTTAAGCAGAGTCAAGAGCTAAAGACTGTCTCCTATCACAAGCTTTATGACATTCTGAAGCAACACCATAATGAAGTCAATGAGATAAGAGTGAAAGACTTAGCTCGTACTGATAATCATTGCACTTGTTGCTAAAGAACAACCAGTTTACCATCATAAAACCATCCTAATCAAACAACACTCAATATTCCTCCACCCAGATCAAACAGGATACCAGAAACAGGAGGAAAAGCCAATTATTACTTTCTGCTCCTACTTATGATCACAGAACCTGCTATACGGTTACTGAAGATGAGGAAATGTCAAAGGAAAAGGAGATTGACAAACTCATGGCTTTAATTTCTCTCTCGTTCAAGAAAATCTACAAACCTACCAACAACAACCTTCGAACTTCATCAAACACCAGTCGAGCTAATCAAGATAATTCTCAAAGAATCAATAGAGGAACTGGGTATGATAATCAGAGGGGAGTTAATGTTGCTGGGGCTAGGGAAAATGTAGGTACTCCGGTAGTGCAGAAGTCTGGGATTCAGTGTTATAACTGCAAGGAATATGGGCATGTATCAAGGGAATGTCAGAAACTGAAACGAGTAAAGGATGCAGCTTATCACAAGGAAAAGATGTTATTGTGTAAACAAGAGGAAGCTGGGGTTCAGTTGAATGAAGAACAAGCTGATTGGAAGGATGATACTAATGATGAGTCTGAAGAACAAAAATTGGAAGCACATTATATGTACATGGCACAGATTCATGAGGTTACTCCAGATTCCGTTGACAATTCTGGACCAATCTTTGATGATGAGCCAATGCATAAGGTACAAAACAATAATGACAACTATAATGTGTTTGCCATGGAAAATGAACATCCTGAGCAACCTGAATCTAGTAATGACATATATCTGACGGAACAAGGTGACACCAATATCACTATTGATTCATCGGATATATGTTATGATAGAGCCCAGGATGACCAAGATGAAACTGATGATGTTGATCAAGAACGTGAGTTGCTTGCTTCTTTAATTTAGAAACTAAAATGTGAAATTGATGATAGCAAAAACCGAAATAAAATTTTGGAATCATCAAACAAGGAGTTAGTTGATAAATTGAAAGGTGAAATTGAGGATTTCAAAACTAACAATAAAAGTTTAGAATCATCAAATAACCATTTCAAAGAAGCAAACAATGAACTATCCAAGACTAATCAGTTGATGTTTAAAGACCTTAAGAAGTTCCAAGCGGAACTTGATAAGTATAATGATGTGAATTATGCGTCAAAGGTGGAAATTGATTGTGTAAAAGCTAAAGGGGATTTAATGTGATACAAAATTGATTTTGAAAAATCATCTAATGCATATACTCAAAAAATAAATGATTTAAATCAAACAATTTCGGATATGAAAAAGGAGCTTTGTGCACATCAAGATACCATCTCCATAATGTCACAAGCAAAGGAGGCTCAGATTAAGATTTACAAAACTCGTGAAGACAAAGAACTTGATAAAGTCATTGCTTTAGAAAACAAAGTCAAGGTTTTGAATGATATTGTATATAAAACTGGCCAATCTGTCCAAACAATGAATATGCTTAATCATAATTGTAAAACGAGTTTTGCAAAACCTGAGTTCCTCAAGAAAGCTCAAAGAGTGAATCCTTGTCTGTATGATATAGGTTGCTATAATGATAATCTTGCGTTAATGTTAGCCCCTGATTCTGACGAAACGATTCGTCTTGAAAAAGAACGTCGATCAAAATTAAGCGATTTAATCAGACCGTTTGATTATGATCAGTTGAATAATCTTTATGATTGGTTCGTTCCACAACGGGAAAAGTCGGCTGAACAACACTATTTTCCAAAAACGTCAAAGATGAGTCATACATCTTCTAATAAGGAATTTTCCAAAGAGTCTTTTCGTAAACAAACAACTTTGTTAGAAAAACGAATGGATGAATCCATTCCTTGGGATCAAAAGTGTAAAAGCTCTAAAGAACTTTTCAAGATTAAAAAGAGTGTTGACACGATTTTTGACGGAGTGGAACGTTGCAAACAAACAATTGCCAAAAGAACATATTTTGGTAACATCGATCCTTTCATTCAAAACACAATAGAAGGAAATTTTGGCCCCCAAATTAGCAAACTCAATGCGGACTTAGAACAATTTCACTTGTGTTTGAAAGAGGAAATGGTTGCTGATTTGAGATACTTTAATTCTCTTGAACATGAAGTAGACACTCTCAAATCTCAACTGGAAACTCAAAAAACACAGTTTTTGAATGAAATCGACCGACTTTCAAGGGAATATTACTATGCTGATCACATGAATGCAATACTTGGTGTGTACACTGATCTGGATGAATTTACTAATTTGCAATGTGATTACGTAGAAACCTGGGAAAAATGTGAACATCTTGAAAAAGAGCTTTCAAAAAGTAGAACAATGTCAAAGAGTTTTGAAGCACTTCAGAAACATGCGATTAATCTTGAACTTGATTTACAACAGTGTAAAGAAAAGATAAAAAATGACAAATCTTTCAAAGAAAATCAGTCAAACGTATTTCTGAAAGAACGTGAACAGTATTTTGAAATTCAAGACTTGAAAGCTCAATTACAAGACAAAGGAATTGCAATAAGTGAGTTGAAGAAACTCATAGAAAAGATGAAAGGAAAATCTGTGGAAACTAAGTTTGAAAAATCATCGGTTATTCGACAACCGAATGCTTTTAAAAGTCAAAGACAATCCATTTTAGGTAAACCAGCTATTTTTTCAGATTCTCTTGCAAAGAAAGATTTCTCAAAGTCAAAGCCAGTTACCACACAAAATGTGTCCAATGATTTTTCAAAACCAGTCACTGCACAGATTTTGCCTCAGAATATGTTGCCAATTGTCAAGAACACAAATGTGATTGCACCAGGAATGTATAAAGTGCACACAAAGCCTAATCAAACTAGAATACCTCAGTTGCATCAAGACATTAGGAAACCTAACAAACGCGTGTCTTTCTCTACAAGAGTAATTCCCACTACTAGTGTTAGCAGACCACAGCTTAAGAGCAATCAACTGGAAGATAGAGTCATGCCTAACAATAGTCAAGGGAAGAAGCAAAATGTAGAAGACCATCGTAGGCATTTTAAGTTTTCTAATAATAAAACGTTTGTAACTACGTGTAATGACAGTTTGAATGCTAAGACCTCGAATGTTAACTTTGTCTGTGTTACTTGTGGAAAATGTGTGCTGAATAACAATCATGATTTGTGTGTTCTACATTATATCAATGGCGTGAATTCTAGGACTAGACAACCAATGGTTGTGCCTATTAGTACTAGAGAACCCAAGCAGAATGTGAACCAATCTGTTGCAACATCCTGTAAGAAAACCGTTGCAACAGACTCCACTGTCAAGAAATCTAGAAACATAACTAGGAAGTTATATGAGCAAGTTAGTAAGACATGCAGTTGGTGGTATCCTAAGTATACTCCACCCGGATATAATTGGAAACCTAAGTCTCAAAAAGGAAATGTTAACCCAAACATTAGTATGCCTCTAGGAAATGCATCTAGAACTGGTAATATTTTGGAACATAAGACTACTAGGTGTTTCGCTGTGTCGAATACTCCATTGTCTTCTAATTCTTTTGCAGCTCGTAGAGATCATTCTATTCATCGTCGACTCTGGGTGCTCAAAGTACATGACCGGAAATCTCAAACTTCTAACTAATTTTGTGGAGAAAATTCTAGGAATGGTGAAGTTTAGAAATGATCAAATTGCACCGATTCTTGGTTATGGAGATCTGGTTCAAGGAACTATTACTATCAAACGGGTTTATTACGTCGAAGGGCTAAATCACAATTTATTCTCCGTCGGTCAATTTTGTGATACGGATTTAGAAGTTGCTTTTCGAAAGTCTACAAGTTACATCCGTGATTTGAAGGGAAACGATATTCTCATAGGTTCTCGTGGCACAGATTTGTACTCAATCACTCTTCAAGACACACCCACTCCCAATCCAATTTGCTTAATGGCTAAAGCAACATTGTCTCAAGCATGGTTATGGCATCGACGTCTCTCTCATTTAAACTTCGACACCATAAACTTGCTTTCGAAGAACAATATTGTGAATGGGCTTCCAAAATTGAAATTCGTCAAAGATCATCTGTGTTCTTCTTGTGAGTTAGGGAAATCAAAAAGAAAGTCTTTTCACACTAAGACTACCTCGAGCTCAAAAAGATGGTTACAACTTCTCCACATGGACTTATGTGGTCCAATGCGGGTAGAAAGCATTAATGGAAAGAAATATGTTCTCGTAATTGTTGATGACTACTCCCGATATACTTGGACTCACTTCTTGAGGTCCAAAGACGAAACTATAACAACCCAAGAATTTTCATCAAATGCAAAACCTATTTTTCTATTATCACAATTGTACGGGGAAATTTTTCGCTTTATTACATTACTTGCATTGTCAATATCTCAGTATACAAAGTAACTTGCATAACTAAAGTAGACAAGCTCACGCAACCTATCTATGGCCATCATGTCTTCATATACGTCAAGCAAACATCACAATATGTCTAGTCAATATCATCATATCCTTATTACAAAGTACATTATTCCTATAATGTACCATTCGCAACGTTATATCAAAACGGGCTTTAAACCGTTATCGTATACCTCTAAACCCTAATTCCATTAAGGTTTAATATCTAAAGTGAATGTACAAGCTACTAAAGCATATATACAAGTAATATAACATTTCATTTGAAATATAAACTCCCTCCAAGTCAAGTATAAGCTTTCAAAGCACAATGTACAAGTCATTAATGCACGATATCCAAAATAGCCATTTTACCTCCGTTTTCCTAAGGAATTCCATACAATCTATTAAGTACAAGTTAAAAGCAAGTAATGAACTTCATTTACATTCCATATTCATTCTCATTTCATAAGATTCCATGAAATCAAAACAAGAAACCCTAAACCGAGCTAGTTTCTAAACCATAACCCGTTTCTTGGTTTTTATTCGTTTTAAACCTAAACCATTAATCAAATAAGTTGTAAATACTTAATTTACAACATTACAAATCCTATTTCATCATTATAACATCATTATACATGAATTAAATCCTAGAAACCCTAAAATAAAACCCTAATCTAGTTCTAACCCTAAAACCTAAAACTAGGCCCTAGTTCAGAATCGGATCAGTCTATAAAACATAGGATATGGGCAAATCAATAGGTTCTGGGTATTAAGTGAAAACACTAGGTTGTATCCCTATGTATTGTGATCATTTTTCCGGTGGAATCAACCCGATTCGACGTCGGATGAATTAGTTATAGCCGAAATGGCAAAGGTGCGTAGATTCGGCACACCTGTAATAAATGGCTATTATCTCTAAATTTTTGTATTAACCCCCAAATATGTAAAACTAAACGCTGTAGAAGACTCAAATATCTAACAATGCTCACTGGTTTGAGCTTCAACGGAGTTACGGTTTGCAAATGGCAACCATTTTACCAAGACTGTTGTTGGCTGTCCAAAAATAGCCATGTATAAATCAAACCAAACACCCCTAAAACATCTAGAACCACCTCTACCTTGCACCATAGCCTTCCTTACTCATCCCATAGCCTCTCCACATTACCCTATAGCTCCCACACATGTCCTCACCTGGTCTCTTAGCATCCTTAGTCACCAAATTCCAAAATTACTATAAATAGGGGTATTATGCCTCCATTTCAAATCATCCCCCACTTCCTCCTCTATAACCCATCATAGCAGCAATACTTTGCTCAATATGAATTCTAATAGATCTTAAGAAGTCCCAAGAACAGAAGTGAAGCAAAAAAAACCAAGAAAAGAAGCCCGGGAGTCGTTATTCTAGGCGTACGAAGCTAAAAGTCCCGATTTCGACCCGTTTCCAAGATTTAAGCTCAAACCCAGGTTCTAGATGTTCTACTTCTGCTTCTAAACTCTTATAATGTTCATATGATCCTAAATATACTCTTGTTAAAGTTTCATAACTCAATTCATGCTCATTTTCTGTTTTGATCCAAACCGTACACCCGAAACCCTAATTTTATGTTTTTGCTTAATCTATAAACTAAACTTGTAAACTATTATTATAATCTATCCCAATAAGCTTAACTAACATTAAAATAAGTGCTTTGATAAGTCATGAAATAATTTGAGCTTAAAACCCGCGCGTTTACTTTTTGAAACCTTAATTTGACCCGTTTTGCTTCCTAGCTTAACGAATCGTTATTTTATACTTGCGTTGCGTTAAATCTTCATATTTTAGTTTATTATAACTTATAAATGTCTATTGAAATGTTAAAATAAGCTTGCATGGCAATTTGGACATGTTTTGTAAATATTATCTATGCAAGGGGTAATTATCGTAACTTTCTGAAATTAATAACTAGAAGGGCTGAATATGTCATTTTGTCAAAGTTATAACTATAAGGGTCTATTATGTCACTTTTCAAAGTACAAGGTTTACTTGGTATATCTTTTAAACTTGAAGGACCAAACTCGTAAAAGTGCAAACTCCGAGGGTATATTTTGCCACTTTTCAAACTCAAGGGTCTAAAATGTAACATTTTGAAAAAGTATAAAAACATGTTTAAAACCTTACAAGACATAACTTTAATTAACGCTTCTCTTGCTTAACATTTCCAGATATTGATCAAAACGCTTAAAACCGATTATATCATATCACAATACTTGGGAGCTTCATATTAAGGGGTTTCATCTTGGTATTACGTTCTGACTGAGTTGTTGGGTTTACGATTTAAAGTGCCCTAGCTCCTCAAACGTTTACTGAATGACTTCTGAATTATGATGGCCCGAACGGTGATACAATAATTCCAAACTTTCCAATCAAACTCATAACAATATTAGACTCTCTGAACCAAAGTTCTAGAGTACAATCTTCCTAAGACTTGACATATTTACTCAGGTTGCGTGACGTGGCTGTTTATTATCATTTTGCTATATCAACCTTTCCCCGTTAAGATTGTGATAAGGTCGTCAGCTTTCATTTTGGAATATTTATTACATCTACATATCAGGTGAGATTCATATTTTGTCCGCGCCTTTACTTTTATTTACATGGTTTTATAGAGACGCTGAGGGGTGATACATGCTTGTACTATAACCCATTGGTTTCTTGAATGTTTACAACGATACTCATGTATTCGTTTAGCTTTTTATGACAAGTTTTTATCCCCAATTGTGAATACTTTTCAATGTTTTGACTTGTGAGAGTAATAACCCCTGACCATTTATTTTTCCGCCTTTACTTATCTTACATGTTTTTGAATGAAACCCATGTGTTGAGGGTTGGAGAAGTATACGTGAAAGAGTGTTTACAATGCTGTATACTAGTTCTACTTAATCTATAGAAACATACTCTATGTTTTATAATCTTATAACAATGTACGAGTTTGCTTGCTCTTCAGACAAAGGAACCATATACTCCCCACACTAACACCACCACACAAACACAACCCCCAACGCATGAGATGTGGTTCTTCACGCTAGATCATCTCTCAGCTCTCGCTCTACTCTCGCCACAATATTTATTCATTAAAGCCGGTGAGGGGCCCTCGCCATACATGCCGCGACGTAAATTACGAATACCAGTTGTTTTTCCCCACCAGACTATATGTAATTGACTATACCATTACAATTAATGTCTCAAGTTAACTTTATGCTAAATAGTCCCCTCCTCTTATCATGGACCACTTATACTTAATAGTGTGAAAACCACGAAAATATTGTGGATAGATCTATCGGGATTGACGAATCATGTTTGTGTTAGCCGGATAGGTAACCAAATACACTATATTTTAATTTCATAGGCATATGGCAATTACCTACACCGAGGGCCATTATCTCTCTATATATATCACATCATTTTTGGTATATATATATACACTAGTCAGTTTGTGTGCCATGAGCTTAGACCAGACAAGGAACAAGACCAAATCAGACCAAACAAGACAATAACGCAGTAATACACTATTACTATGATAATTGTATTCATTGCAATTATTACAAATAACGGGTATATAATAACGTGACCCAAACAATACCATTTTCACAATAATTGTGTTTGTACGATTATTACACTATGACTTGTATTCAAACTGTTTATCAAACCTATGAATTTCACTCAACCTTTGTGTTGACTTTTTAGCATGTTTATCTCAGGTTATTGAGCAATATACGGCACGGAGTGGCATGGACTCGAAGATGGCTAAAACTTGTTATCATTCATATTGTATGTAACTAGATTTTGGGACCTGCCTTTGTAAAACTCTGATTTGAAATGAATGATAACGTATCTTTTGAATAAACGTCTCTTTCGGGTCGTTTTCTATGATTATGATTGTTTTTTCCATGAAGTAATACCCTAGATTAGCTTCCGCTGCTATATTGTAAAAATGGGAGTGTTACAGAAACACCTAGAGTTCTCATTGATTTCCTCACACTTGTCCAAAGAGGATTTCATGTTCAAGTTACAACAGTTCGAACTGACAAAGGCACATAATTTCTTAATAAAACTCTTCATGCATACTTTGCAAAAGAGGGAATAAGACACGAAACGTCAACTGCTTGAACACCTGAATAAAACGGCGTTGTCGATAGACGAAACCGTACTCTTGTTGAGGCTGCTCGAACAATGCTCTAAACGCCGCTAAAGTTACTTTGTTTTGGGGCTGAAGCAATTGTTACAATACAACATGTTTTACTCAAAACCGTTCACTTGTAATACCTCGACATGAGAAAACACCTTACCATATCATCAATGCCCGGAAACCGTCAGTTAAGTTCTTTCACATCTTTGGCTCTCTTTGCTACATCGTCAAAGATGGTGAAAATCTTGATAAAATGAAGGAAAAAGGTGATCTATGTATTTTTGTTGGGTATTCTACTCAGTCAAAGGCTTACAGGGTATTTAAATATGGAGAACAAGAATAATTTGTTGAATCACTTCATGTTAACTTTGACGAATTGCCTTCAAATGGCGTTTAGACTCACGTCATTCTGACCCACTGTCCACAATGTTCAACAACGGTATTGAACAAGACAGTTTAAGTCCCGGTCCACAAAGTCAATAAAATGTTCCTCAAGTTGCTGAGACAGTAACAACGTCAAATGAGCTAGAACTGCTATATAGTTCGATGTTCAGTGAATTACTCAATGGAAATTCTCCTGTTGTGTCAAAGTCTTCCGTTGTACATGCTCTGCTGATAACTCTGATATAACGTCAACCACATAACACAATCACACTTCTACAACACCGTGTTGGCAGATCCACCTTCATTGGAACATTCATTCAACACATCTAACTCCACTCAAGTACCAACTGTATGCACCTGAGAACATTAATCAAGCAGAAATCCATACAGAAAATGACAATGTGACGACAATGAATGGTATCAACATCTTCAGTACACGGTTAAAAAGAACGAGGGGAGACATCGTCTCGTCATGTCGATTCTCAAACATAATTACTGTTATCAACACATATTCCACACAACGATGGACATAAGAATCATCCATTAGAACAAGTCATTCGGATTCCTTCTCAATCAGTTTGTACAAGGACGTTCAGCTAGAAACAAATGGCGAGATGTGTATGTTCGCATTCACCGTGAGTCAAACTGAACCGAAGAACATCAAAAAAGCCATGGCTGATTCTGCATGGATTGAATCAATGCAGAAGAACTTATCAGTTCGGAATCGATTAGATGTATGGGAATTAGTAGCCGACAGTCCACTTTGCAATGTCATTATCTTAAAAGTGGCTCTGGAAAAAACAAACGTTGGATGAGGAAAATACTGTCATTCGCAACAAATCTCGTTCTTGTGGCTAAGGATACGCTCGAAGGAAGGTATTGATTTCGAAAGAGGTCATTTGCACAGTTGCTCGGTTGGAAGCTGTACGATTGTTCATTGCGTATGCTGCACACAAATCATTTACAGTGTACCAAATGGACGTTAAAACAACATTTCTTTACGGACATCTGAAGGAAGAAGTTGTCGTAAACCAAACAGAGTATTTGTTAACCCATATCATCCTGACAAAGTTTACCGTCTCAGAAAGAATTATTATGGTCTCAAACAAGCCACCAGAGCGTGGTATGATGATATTCCCAACTTCCTGGTATCCGAAGGATTCTCAAAAAAGGTTCTATTCGATCCAACTCTTATGTTCATACAACTAAACATGGGGAAAGGACATATTGCTTGTGCAAAATTTACGTTGATGACATTAATTTTTGGTTCTAGAACCCAAAACTTTCAAAACGATTTGGAAATACTAAGGCACAGCAAGTTGTTATGTCTATGATGGGGAGCTAAAATTCTTTTTAGGGAATTCAGGATCAACCAATCCCCTCGTGGTTATTCTTTATAAAACTAAGCTAAGTATTGGCTCAATAGATACTTAAAAAGTATGTTTTGGACATCATGTGATTAACATTGGTACTCCAATGGCTACAAACACCTTGATTGGGGCTGACTTGAGTGGTTCTCTGGTCGGCCAAACAAAATATGTTAGTTTGTTATTATGGTCAGATCACTCATTTACCTTAACAGAAGTTGACCAGATATTGTCATGAAACATGTTATGTGCTCGCTATCAATGCTGAAAACCGACTGAGAAACATCTCACTCGGTTAAAATGGATATCTTTCGGTACCTTTTAAAGACTCCATTACATGGGTCTCTTGGTATTACAAAGGACAGCGGTTTCGAACTAACTGCTTTTCCCAGATTCTGATCAACGCGGGCTTTTTTGTGTCTCGAATTCACGTAAGAGTACATCTGTGGCATACCAATTTATAGGTTGTGATATGTTAGTAAGCTGGTCATCAAAAAGCAGGGACTGCACCTCTATGTCTTCAGCAGAAGCCGAGTATGTGTCTTTATCTGCGTGCTGCGTATAATTTCTATGGTTGAGAACTCAGCTCACAGGAGTTATGGCTGCCACTTTGATAAAAATTCCTATGTATTATGACTCAATGGCAGAGACCTAGCCATCTGTGCAATCCAGTCCAACATTCTCGTACAAGCTCATCGATGTCATACTCACTTCATAAAGGAACAGGTTGGAAAAGGGTATGTTGAATTATTCTTTGTCGGAACGTATACCCGTTAGTCTGACTTGTTTACTAAAGCTTTTATCGGAAGAATAGTTTAAGTATCTTGTCTAGATCGAAGCCGGTATGAGATGTTGTCTCAGAGAAACTGGATGGTTCTGCAATTGAATTGCTTGATCATCAAACATCAATTTGTCTATATTTTTATTCTTTCTTTATTTTTGATTTATAAAAATTTTGAAAAAAAAAATTGAAAAAGAAAATAGAAAAATATAAAACATAGAAAAACAAAATATAAAATCAGAAAAAATTTCCAAAAATTACCAAAAAAATATTCTCGAATGTATTATGGAATTGGATAACATTTACGTACCTAGAAATGTTGATTAACATCGACACGGGCGTGTAAATGAAGTTCGAACAGGAGTTTCAAACGACTTTCAAAACATGTCATTTCTAAATTTTTCTCCATTGACTTATGTACATTTCAGTGCATAACTCGGTCTCGAATGTAACAGGGAAGTGTACGTTTCAGTGGCTTACTCTAAAATAGAAGAGAAGTCTTCTATCATGTTTTTAAAATCGTTGAACACAATTTTTCAAAAAGAACTTTCAAATGTTAAAAGTGTCTACATTATATTTGTTTGGTATTTTTCCTATAAAAAGGGTATTTGTTAATATTGTGTGTGCCACTCTCCCTTCGTCGAAAAATTTCAAAAACTTGTAGTACGTAGAATGTCATTTTTATGTGAATCAATTTTCTGAGGGGGAGCTTTTAAAAACACGAGCCATTTTAATGTGTCGGATACGTCTCTAAATCGCCATATTTTATGTTTCCAAAACATTCTGTGAAATTTAAAATGTTGGGGGAAATTATATGTCAATTATTAATATACATTGTTGTGGTCACTTAAGGCATCTCACTCCGTCTTAAACCTTTTGTGGTGTCATATCATATCTTTCATTCCTATGTCAAGTTTTATAAATATTGGAATCCCCCCCCCCCCATATATACTGTTAAGGGGGCTATCAGAATCTGATTTCATGCAATTTCGTGGTATGATTTTTTCCCCATGGAAATTTTTCAATTGTCAATTTTTAATAAATTGAAACTGGTTTATTTCAAATACTATGTGTTGTTATTATTTAAAATAAGGGGAAAAAAAATGTGATATTAAAATTGTTATAAACGAATGGATCTTTAAGACTCTAAGTGCTACTCTTTCCTTAGTGCTAAACAATTTTGAATCTGGAGTAAGCACTGTGTATAGGGGAGTGGCGAGTAATTTGAAAATACATGTCAGAAATGGTTTATGGTTCGATCTTCTATACCCAACAACTATAATTCACGACGATTATGAAGGTCATAAGTTGGTTTGGTTAGGAAGAAGTCCTACGATCAACCAGGACGGAGGGATCTACCCAAGGACACTTCGTAGTTAGAAATAGCAATCCTTAGGTATGACTGGAGAAGAATGAGGTATAAGGGAACAAATGCCGTGTGACTAAGATTGAGCCTAACACGGAAACAATCACAAACAACAGGGTGGTAGTATTGAAGTCTGGTAAGCATTGAAGGGGTGAAGATTGAAAACGATATGTATGGATAAAGGGTTAAAAGAAAGAAGCCCTCACACAACTTAGGCGAAGTAATACCGGGGTCAATTACATAATCTATCAAATCACAAGTGATTGTTGAATATTGATGACGACATCTGGGACCCAAGTGAGTGATGCAATGCAAAACCCTTCTCAGCCATTAGGTTTCTCTCAAAAGAAACCTTGTCTCATTTGTCACGAGATCAAGTTATTATTGACATCTCACTCCGAATTGTTAATATTAAATATGGTGGCAGGTCGGCTCCGCCTCTGATTACCTAAACCAAAAGTGCACAAATCGAGTCCTAGCAGCCAGATCAGAGTTCAAGTTTAATTACATTAGGACAATGTCAAAATACACTTGTTGAACACCATAAAGTTCACAAGCTGTTGTAACAAAGAGTCCTAACGTTATTATCCTTGAGATCTGTGCCAGAACATCTGGGTTGATACTTAAGTATTCACAGTGAGGTTTGAAATCCTGTGCCTTGGAGCAAACATCAAACAAGATTTGGTAGTTGACTTGCAAGATTCTATTTATGATATAAGCTTGTGAAATGGATATCAATTTTGGTCCAGTACATGAAGTTGACGACTTAATCAAAAAGATAGTAACTTTCTGATTCACTCTTAAGTGTTTGTTGCTTTGAACGTTCCAGGTAATGAGAACTAGCAAAATGGTGTGAATCTAATACATCTGTGTTAGAAGATCCTACGCTTTGAACTGGAAAACCCCTGTTCAAGGAGATTTTTGAATCTACCTGATCACAAGTATAGTATTTATACTATAAAATGGGGAAACCAAAGGTTAATGCAATTCGAACTAAAAGATGAATGACAAAGCCAATTCATCTCTTTTATTGCTAACTGTTTTATTTCAGGAATAGACGACGGTGTTGCGCTTCATTCCATGCGAAGTCGGATCTGTAAAAACAACATGCTCATTACTCAAGCTTCAAAGTCAATCATTCAACGTCAAGATAGTTAATTCTAATCTTCCACACCATCAAAGAGCCTTAAAGTCAAATAAAGAATCATCAATTGGGGAGATTGATAGACTTATAATCACATATGTAAACAAGAATGTATCAAGTTGGGACATGTTGGTCAAGAGACAAGTTGATAAGGAAGTCAAATCAAGATGATTAAGTCAAGGAGATGATGCAAGATAAGATTTAAGGGTATTCAAAGACAAAAGATAAAGCTCTTATAATTCAAGATCCACAAAAGCAGGATAAACAAAGATTACAAACAAGACAAGACATAAACAACGGCAAGAGGCATTAAACGTTCATACGTCATATCTTCAATGGCATCAGGATGGTCTAGGAGGAGTTTAAGTGTTTGAGGAAGAAAAAGACCTTCAACACTTGGGGGAGATGTTAGCCTTAATTTATATTAAGTCAAACAAGAATGTTATCGGTCTTAGAAAGTCAAACTAGGTCTTGTATTGTAATAGGCTAGTCGGGTTTAACGGGCTTGGACATTAAACCAATATTGTCTATGTAACGGGCTAAAAGCCCACGAGAAGCCAAGTCCGACCCTTTTAGAAGCCCATACGCCTCACTTAAGGCAAAAGGGTATAAATATCCCTTCACCACACTTGGTAAAGGGTGAAGGTTTTTCATTGTTGTATGTGTAAGCCTCCCACACTCTTTTCTCTAATCTAATTTCTTCTTCTTGTCCTTCTTTCTTTTTTCTTCCTTGCGGTTTGTATTCCAACCGAACTGCAAGGATTCTTTGTTCATTGTTATTGAGATTATAAGTTGTATAATGGATTAGTTAAGTGGGATAACAGTGGTTTTGTTGTGGATTAGTTGTTAATGGAGATTAGGCTAGACTAGGCACTATTGTGAAGTTTGGGTGGATTTTGGTTGCGTTTTTGACAAAAAGTACTTGCTGATCCGAATTTGTTTTGGGGTTTTGGTTGACCTAAAAATGTTTTCATTAGGCGTAAAAGTAGCTTTTGGAGAGCTTGTTTCGAATAGATAGTTTTCATATATCGCACATTAAAATCGGACTTAAAACGACCAAGTTATAGCCAAATAAAACTAGAAACATTTTTCGACAAAACCGGATGAATAGTGTGCTGATGTGAATAGTAAAATGAGTTTTCGGACACTTTCGGACATTTTTGGACTTTCTAAACACTAGCGAATCATATAGTAACGCATACCTATTGAATATTGATTAGTATCGTTTAAAGACGTGGTTAACATATTTTAGGAAAAACGATAAAGTTACTAAAAATAGTAAGTTTGGTAAAAATTTAGCGAATCGGACATAGAAGTTAAGCGATTAAGGCTAGTTAGTGCGTTTTGAAAATATGGAAACTTAATAAATATAGGGGACGGTATTAACGTCTTGAAACTAAAAACTTTCCTAAAATAGAAACTTTCTAAAATAGTAATTTTGGATAAACGCCGAAACTTAACGAAAAACTATACAATTTTATTGCGTCATGATTTGATAATCAAACTAAAGCAAACACACATGGATGTATTTTGGTGATGAACATATTGTGCAATTCTTGGCATACTTTCCGTGTTCCTAAGACGCGTTATTATTCTAGGTCGCGGCTAGATTTCTATATTATCTTTTACTTGCGTGATTTATCATTGCTCATCTAGGTAAGGTGAGTTTATTGCCCCATGTTTTACTACTTTTACTTTATTATTTTTAACATTTCTTGTTTTTAAATTATGAACACAGTTACTTTACATTTCCTTTTCCTGATTACATGTTGCCTAAGTAGCGAATAGACCACTAATGCTCGAATTATCATGAACCGTCAATTACTTAACTGACCGTATTGGTTAAGTAAGCGCGAATGTTGTAAATAGATCTATTGGGAGTAATTATCCCTATCCGGGTAAGTAGCGCTTACTAGATTCGGAGGTCCCGAACAAACGGATATATACCATGTCGGATTGTCAATAGGGTGATCTAGGTCAGATACCTTTTGGGCAAGTAATTCTATTTGGCATATAAAATGATTCCTTTTAAATTGAGATTCGGTGTCATGAGCTTAGCGCAACAGTAAATTTCTTTTTATGTAAAGTTGTATCTCCTACAACTGTCACGTGCGTACTGTAAACTTGTGGTCCACCTTTAATATTAAATTCAAACCTATGAATTCACTCAACTTATGTTGACCGGTTTAGCATGTGTTTCTCAGGTGCTTTGCTATGGATGTCTTTGCTTGCTTTATGGTGTTGCCTTGCATTGGACCGATTTTCAAGAATAACTATTATCTATGTTAACATCGTTGTCAAACTTTAAAACCTTTTATCGCTTCCGCAAAATTATCTATTTTTTAGTTAGGCCTATGTAAAACTTACATCATTGTAATTATTGCAACGATGTTGGAGTTTAAACGTACCCTTAGAGGTCGTTCTTTATATCTTGTGTGATGTGTATTATGACGCCACGCCCCCGGACACATGTTTCCGATTAGGCCCCATTTAGGGGTGTGACAGATTAGTATTCAGAACCAAGGTTATAGAGAACCAGGTAGTATATCTATGTCTGGGCTATAACCAGTATGTGATCCTATGTGCTTTTATCTGCTTACATATATATCATATAGGAATAGCGTTTAATATATATATATATATATATATATATATAAGTACTGATTATATATCATATTGCTATAATTACTTTATTCACCATTTTGCCATATCATATTTTTGCATCATGCTTATCTTCTTGACTTTGCTTGCACGTTGCATGGTATCATATAAAGAGATTTATATAAACTTGTGCTTGTGCAGGTCATGGCTGCTCCTATTATTTCTATTTCGTATGATTCGTCTGAGGAGAGCGTGGGCTCTCATGCCCTACGAGTGATTCTCTTTGGTGTTATTCCTGCTATTATCCCTGTTATCCCTGAGGTACCTATTGTTCCAGATGACCCTACAGTTGCACCGGAGGTGGGGACAGTTTTAGTCGTCTTACCTACCGGGGTACTTGATTTAGTGGATTATTCATCTTCTTCTGATTCTGATCCATCGGAGGATTCTTTACCTCCAGTACCAGATTTACCATTGGTTTCACCCTTCTTATGTTCTGATGACTCAAAGGCGGACGGTGAGTCTGAGCCTGTTAAGCAGAGACCTGAGAGGCATGTATCACCTACTACTTCTATTCCAGAGATCCCTACTGCTCCTATTTTACCCATACCATCTGTTGTTGTTGCACCATCATCTGAGTATCCACTTGTACCTATTGTTTCCCCACCCCGGATTCGTCGACGATGAGCTATTCTTATCTGACCCGGTGAGGACATTCCCATTGGTAGACTTTACTGTACTCATCCTAGCGGGCCATGCATGGCATTGACCGTGAGGAAGTCGGTTAGACCTTTATCTTCTCATTGTTTAGTATTGAGGTACACATCAACAACCCCCAAAAATTGTCACTTGGATCATTTTACTTTCCGGATCATCTCGAGTTATTACCTTCAGATCTATTCCTTATTCGGACATCACACCAAAACACCACCGATGCTGATTACATCTACACAACCGAGGATTTGTTATCGATCACTTTGGCAGATCTCCACGACGGTAGTGAGGCATTTAGACGTTGGAGGTCTGCACCATTGTCTACCCTTTACCCACCGACTACACCAGAGTCATCCTTAGGTTCACCTTCTGAGAGGTCATTAGATTCATCTTCACCTTCTTTTAGACCATCTCACAAGAGATGTAGGTCTCGTACTGATTCGGTATCATCACCTACTCATGATTCGAGGTCAATAGCCCCTACTTCTGCTGATCTTTTACCACCTCGCAAGAGGTTTAGAGATTCATACTCATCAGAGGATAGAGGAGAGGAGCATATAAAAGTAGATACTGCTGATGCAGAGGCTGATGCAGATGTAGGTATTAGTGATGGAGTTGTACCTCACACTAGGGATGGTGTAGGTAAAAGAGTTGAGATTGCTGCAAGTGATGTTAGGGAGGATGGGGAGGAGTTTGAGGCAGAGGCTAGTGTGGCAGACATGAGAGAGATCGTTGTAGATCTATTGGCTATTAGTGATAGTTTTGAGTCCTTTAGAGGAGGTATTCCTAATCTTGAGGATATCATTTATGATATAGTTCACTACATGTCAGAGGTTCGTATTGATAGGATTACTGAGATTGAGACCACTTAGAGATAGTTGGAGATTAGTCCGTTGGTAGCTAGTGGAGAGCAAGCTAGTTTGGTTGAGAGGGTTGGGAGTTTAAGACTGAAGTACCTAAAGGTTCGAGCCATGTTGAGTATAGAGAGAGATCGGGTTGACAGTCTTCGTTGGCACATGGCACTTTCGCAGGACGAGTTTTGTCAGGTTCATAGGGATCGTGACGATACTCAGAGGAGACTTAGGAGGTTGGAGTCATATGTTGAGAGACATTTGGGTTTTCGCCCTTAGACTAGTAGTACCATGATCATGTAGGACATTAGGCTGATGGTTAGGTCTAGATGTTGGCAGTAAAAATCGTAAATCATGTACCTATTTTGGATTGGTTGTAACTGAATTAAGCTTTTATTCATGAAATGAAAAGCTTGTTTTGATTCTCTCGCGTATTCATCTTTATTGTTATTTACTTGTTCTGGCAAGACATGTTCTATTGTATTTTTCTATATAAATCCTATTTACCATTTATAATGGCTATATCTCGTATTGAATCTCATCGTGCGTTATGTCTTGTGATATAGAAGAATGACTATCACTCGCTTCGGTATGACCCCTGAAGCAATTGAAGAACTTGTTAATCTTCGTATAGAAGAAGCATTGACTGCTTATGAGGAAGCACGTGCTACTAACGCTCTTGTGGCTGAAAATCAAAGCTAAAATGGTAGTGACGGCGATAATGGAAATGGAAATGAAGGAAATGGAAATGGTGGAAATGGAAATGGTAGAAATGGAAATCCAAATGAGAATGGTAGAGGTGATAGACCTATTGCTAGAGAATGCACCTACCAGGACTTCATGAAGTGTCAATCACTCAAATTCAAGGGAACGAAAGGAGTTGTCGGGTTGATAAGGTGGTTTGAGAAGATGGAAACAGTGTTCCATATCAGCAATTGTCCAGAGAAATACCAAGTCAAGTATGCTACTTTCACACTTGTTTTTTAAACAGTGACTTTAACTTGGTGGAATAAATAAGATGGGACTATAGGATGAGGCTGCATTCGCCATAGTCATAGAAGAGAGGCTAATATGTAACTAATGACTTGAAGTGTACTGCCAAGAATTGAAAATTCAAAAGATGGTATCTGAAGCTGGGGAATTTGACGTGAAGAACAAATGTGATTTTGGCTGCTTATACTCAGAGTATTTCAAGATTAGTTGGGACTATGATGTGCACCAAGATGGTCCCCGAGGAGGAGGATCGGGTTGAGAAATTCATTGGAGGACTCCCCGATAACATCCAAGAGAATGTAATTGCTACTGAACCTATAAAACTTCAAGATGCCATTCGAATTGCTAACAACTTAATGTACCAAAAGTTGAAGGGATATGCTGTGAAAAATGGTAAAGAAACAAAAAGAAGATTGGAGGTCAATCAGAAGAGTGAAACCATTATCGTTTGGACAGCAACACCATTCATGGGCCGAATGTTAGAGGTTGGATGTGGCAAAGAGTTATATGGTGGCCAACAATGAGAGAAAACCATATAATGGGGACCGGTCTGCTCTCTGTAACAAATGTAAAGCATCATCAAGAAGGGGCCTTTGCACTGTGAGATTGGGTATGTTTAAGTGACAAACAAGGTTGGGCAATTTGTCCCGGGATTGTAAGGTCATCAAATTCCAATACTTCTACTCTGAGGAGGGTTCAAATTTGTGTACAGGAGTTTTTACTTGTTTTGAGTGTGGAAGGCAAAGACACTATAGGAGTGATTGCCCAAAGCTGAAAGATCAAAACCGTGGAAATAAGGCTGGAAACAAGAATGGTGTTGGTGAAGCAAGAGGAAAAGAATATGTGCTGGGTGGAGGAGAAGCTAACCCCGATTCAAATGTCATCAAGGGTACGTTTTTTCTCAACAACCATTATGCTTTTATGATATTTGATTCAGGAGCCGATAAAAGTTTTGTGTCGACTACTTTTAGTGCTTTGCTTGATGTAACCCTCGATACTTTAGACGTTAGCTATGCTGTCAAATTAGCCGACAGGAGAATTTCTAAAACTAATACCATACTTAGAGGCTGTACGTTAGGATTGCTAGGTCACCCATTCAATATTGACCTAATTCCAGTCGAACTTGGAAGTTTTGACGTCATCATCGGCATGGATTGGTTAGCGAACCATCATGCCGTGATTGTTTGTGATGAGAAGATTGTGAGAATTCCATATGGAGACGAAGTTTTAATAGTTCAAGATGATAGAGACGGCAAAGGAGAGAAGTCGAAGTTGAGCATTATATCGTGCACTAAAACTCAGAAGTATATTAAGAAAGGATGCCAAATTTTTCTGGCACAAGTGACGAAGAAGGAAATCGAGAACGAGTCAGAGGAGAAGCGACTCGAGGACGTGCCGACTGTACGGGACTTCCCGGAGGTTTTTCTAGAAGACTTACCTGGATTACCGCCAACGCGACAAGTCAAATTTCAAATCGATTTGGTCCCTGGTGCCGCACTTGTGGCGCGAGCTCCGTATAGATTAGCACCGTCAGAACTGCAAGAATTGTCTACTCAGCTACAAGAACTTTCTGACAAGGGATTTATAAGACCGAGTTCCTCACCCTGGGGAGCCCCGGTCTTATTTTTCAAAAAGAAAGATGGATCTTTTCGAATGTGTATCGATTATCATGAACTGAATAAGCTTACTGTGAAGAATCGATATCCACTTCTGAGAATCGACGACTTGTTTGATCAGTTGCAAGGATCAAGAGTCTACTCTAAGATTGACCTGAGATCTGGTTATCACCAACTCAGATTTCGAGAGGAAGACATTCTATAAGTACAGCGTATAGGGACCCGCTTACGGTCATTCACTATGAGTTTCAAGTGATGCCGTTGATGTTTTTTGGTCTGCACTAACGCACCGCGGTTATTCATGGATCCGGACTGGAATGGGTGTGCAAATCGTACTTAGATAAATTCGTGATCGTTTTCATTGATGACATCTTGATCTACTCCAAGAGTGAAGAAGAGCATGCATAACACCTTAAGTCAATTTTGGAATTGCTTAAGAAGGAAGAATTGTATGCCAAGTTTTCGAAGTGTGATTTTTGGCTGTCGAAGGTACAATTTCTTGGTAACGTGATCGATAGTGAAGGCATTCACGTAGACCTGGCTAAGATTGATTCAATCAAGGATTAGGCATCGCCCAAGACTTCGACAGAGATTCGTCAATTTCTAGGTCTTTCTGGCTATTACCGATGATTTATAGAAGGTTTCTCAAAAATTGTCAAGCCTAATGATGAATGATTACTCAATTATGAACGTTTAAAGTTTTGATTGGAGTGAAAAGGCAAAAGCTGCATTTTAACTATTGAAGAAGAAATTGTGTAGTGTACCGATCTTATCTTTACCCGAAGGTAGTGAAGACTTTGTGGTTTACTATAATGCTTCTCTTAAAGGATTGGATGCAGTTTTGATGCAAAAGGAGAAACTCATAGCCTACGCGTCACGCCAACTTAAGATTCATGAGAAAAATTATACTACACATGACTTAGAGCGTAGAACTGTAGTGTTTGCTCTCAAAATGTGGATACATTATTTGTACGGCACGAAATGCGTTATGTTCACTGATCATAAGAGTTTGCAACATATTCTAGATCAGAAAGAGTTGAACATGAGACAACGCAGATTGTTGGAGCTATTGAGCGACTACGACTGCGAGGTTCGTTATCATCCAGGAAAGGCAAACGTGGTGGCAGATGCCTTGAGCCGAAAGGAACGGATTAAGCCACTACGAGTTCGAGCCTTGGTTTTGACGATTGGGCTGAACCTTCCTGTGCAAATTTTAAACGCTCAAGTTGAGGCGAGGAAGGAAGAGAATTTTAGAACTGAAGATCTGTGTGGTATGATTAAGAAGCTAGAGTCATGTGTTAATGGAACGTTATGCTTGAATGGGAGAAGTTGGATTCCCTGTTTTGGTGACTTAAGAGAGTTGATTATGCACGAGTCGAATAAGTCAAAATATTCAATTCATCCTGGATCGGACAAGATGTACCAAGATTTAAAGAAACTGTATTGGTGGCCGAATATGAAGGCTGAGATTGCCACCTACGTCAGTAAATGTTTGACCTGTGCCAAAGTCAAGGCCGAATACCAAAAACCATCCGGTTTGTTGGTTCAACCTGTGATCCCAGTATGGAAGTGGGAAAACATTACTATGGATTTCGTTACTAAGTTACCAAAGATGACGTCTGGTCAAGATACAATTTGGGTAATTGTAGACCGACTCACAAAGTCTGCTCATTTCTTACCAATGAAGGAAACCGACTCAATGGAGAAGTTGACGAGACAATACTTGAAGGAAGTAGTCTCAAGGCATGGTGTTCCGGTTTCAATTATCTCTGATCGAGACAGTAAGTTTACATCTCATTATGGAAATCACTGAACCAAGCCCTAGGTACTCAATTGGATATGAGTATGGATTTTCACTTGTAGACGGATGGTCAGAGTGAGAAAACCATCCAAACCTTAGAGGACATAGTACGTGCTTGTGTGATTGACTTTGGGAAAGGTTGGGATAGACACCTACCTTTGGTGGAGTTTTTGGAGTTTTCCTTACATTAACAGTTATCATGGGTATTAGTATTAAAGCCTGCAGTTTTGAAGCTCTATTACCGGCCAAAAAATGTTGATCGCCTATTTGTTGGGCTGAGGTTAGAGACGCTCAACTCACTGGTCTAGAAATTGTTCATGAAACAACTAAGAAGATCATTCAAATCAAGAAGCGTATTCAAGCTGCACGAGATAGACAGAATAGCTACGCCGATAGGAGACGTAAGGCATTGGAATTTGAGGTTGGAGATAAGGTCATGCTAAAAATGTCACCATGGAAAAGGGTGATACGTTTCGGCAAACGGGGGAAGCTGAACCCTCGTTATATTGGACCTTTCAAGATTCTTGCTAAAGTAGGAATGCTAGCTTTTCGACTTGAACTCCCAGAGCAATTGAGCCGAGTTCATAGCACTTTTCATGTTTCCAATTTGAAAAAGTGTTTCGTAGACGAACCACTAGCTATTCCGTTGGATGAGATCCAAATTGATGACAAGCTTAATTTCATTGAAGAACCAGTTGAAATTATGTATCGAGAAGTTAAATGGCTAAAGCAAAGCCGCATTCCAATCGTGAAGGTTCGTTGAAATTCGAGACGAGGGCCCGAGTTTACTTAGGAGCGCGAGGACCAAATGAAGAAAAAGTACCCTCATCTTTTCGTTAACCCTTAGTCCACGTCTTAAGATTTGAGGACAAAGCTTCTTTAACGGGGGAAGAATGTCACACCTCGAAAATTTCAGGTCAATATTTTAAACTTTTCCGATCATTATTTTTGATTTTTATATGTTACGTTTGAATCCGGCAGTTTACCGAGAAGTTAACCCGCGTAAATCTGAAAAACGTCATCGGACGCCTTCCGACTTTGGATTTTGATTAGTTTAGATATTATATGAGTTATTTTATCTTTTCTAAGTGTTTCGTAGTTTATGATCACTCCCGGTTATTATTTTTACGCTTTAACGTTTAAATTACGTTTTTCGCGTTTTTGACCTAACGGAACCCCGAAAACCCGAAATCTTTTCGTGTAAACTTTAGTTATCGTCCATCTCATGTTCATAAGCCAAAAATTTCGTTCATCCCTCCCCCTCTACTCAAAACACACGCATACACACACTTAAATAAATCAAAGAGCATCTTTTATCTCTAGTTTGAATTTCAAAAATAAAACACCATCACATGCAAGAAAGTGACATGTTTGTTTTGTCCTCCACTACAAGCCAATGGCTCTTACACTTCACATGTTGACCTTTGGACCACAATTCCACTAGTGAGCCATTCAAGCTAAACTTGGAGCCAAAGTAGTAAGCCATTTAAGCTAAACTTGGAGCCAAAGACAAAATTTTTGTTCTTTTCCCCCCTCCTTGACCCTATTCGGCCGAACCCCTCAACACACACACTCTTGGTGTGTTTGAGTCACTTGTAACACTAAAACCCTAACCCTTATCCTATAAATACCCACTTATAAACACACACATCTCTTTTAGTTCATTTCATTTGGCAAAATTGTTTTCTTTTCTCTCTTGTCCCCTCCTAGCTCACGAAACACACACAAACACACACACAATCCATACTTTTGATTTCTACCAATATTCACACATCCTAAACTTCATTTTATCAAGATCCAAGGTTATTCCAAGAAGGTTTTCATTTGATTTCAAAGGTCTTTCAAGAGTTTATAAACTAGGGTTTCAAGATTTGTTGTTGGGTTTTATAGATCTATTATTTTGGGGTATAGATCTTGTGATTTCTCTACTTGTTCTTCATTCTTGTAAGTGTCTTGAATCTTTCTTTGTGGTTTGCTTATGTTCTTCTTATATGTTCAAAGATCCATACATCCATATGTTGTGTTTTATTTTTTTTAAGATTTTAAAGCAAGATTTTATAAATAATAATGCTACTTCATTTCACTAGTTAAATACTATGTTCTTTGTGAGATGAGAGTGGATGAGTGTTGCAACAATAGAAATGAAGGGATTAAGGTAGATTTAGGTGTGCTTTTATTGTGGATTAGTTGTGAATCGAGATTAGGCTAGATTATGCCCTATTGTGAAGTTTGGGTGGATTTTGGTTGCGTTTTTTTTTTTACAAAAAGTGCTTGCTGATCCGAAATGGTTTTGAGGTTTTGGTCAACCTAAAAATGTTTTCATTAGGCGTAAAAGTAGTTTTTGAAGAGCTTGTTTCGAATAGATAATTTTTCATATATCGCACATTAAAATCGGACTTAAAACGGCCAAGTTATAGTCAAATGAAACTTGAAACATTTTTCGGCAAAACCAAGTGAATAGTTGCTGATGTGAATAGTAAAATAGGTTTTCGGATATTTTTGGACTTTCTAAACACTAGCGAAACATATAGTAACACATTGATTAGTATCATTTAAAGACGTCGTTAACATATTTTAGGAAAAGCGAGAAAGTTACTAAAAATAGTAAGTTTGGTAAAAATTTAGCGAAACGGACATAGAAGTTAAGCGATTAAGGCTAGTTAGTGCGTTTTGAAAATATGGAAACTTAATAAATATAGGGGACGGTATTAACGTTTTGAAACTAAAAACTTTCCTAAAATAGAAACTTTCTAAAAATAGTAATTTTTGGTTAAACGCCGAAACTTAACGAAAAACTATATGATTTTATTTCGTCATGATTTGATAATCAAACTAAAGCAAACACACATGGATGTATTTTGGTGATGAACATATTGTGCAATTCTTGGCATACTTTCCGTGTTTCTGAGACGCGTTATTATTCTAGGTCGCGGCTAGATTTCTATATCATCTTTTACTTGCGTGATTATCATTTGCTCATTTTGCTAAGGTGAGTTCATAGCCCCATGTTTTACTACTTTTACTTTACTATTTTGGGGTGAGAAACATTGCTTGTTTTCAAACTATGGACACAGTTACTTTACGTTTCCTTTTCCTGATTACGTGTTGCCTAAGTAGCGAATAGACCACTAATGCCCGAATTATCATGAACCGTCAATTGCTTAACCGACCGTACTGGTTAAGTGAGCGCGAATGTTGTAAATAGATCTATTGGGAGTAATTATCCCTATCCGGGTAAGTAGCGCTTACTAGATTCGGAGGTCCCGAACAAACGGATATATACCATGTCGGAATGTCAATAGGTGATCTTGGTCAGATACCTTTAGGGCGTGGAATACTATTTGGCATATAAAATGCTTCCTTTTAAATTGAGCTTCGGTGTCATGAGCTTAGTGCAACAGTAAATACATTCTTTTTATGTGAAGTTGTATCTGTTATAACTGTCACGTGCGTACTGTGAACTTGTGGTCCACTTTTAATATTAAATTCAAACCTATGAATTCACTCAACTTTATGTTGACCGTTTTAGCATGTTTTTCTCAGGTGCTTAGCTGTGGATGTCTTTGCTTGCTATTTGGTGTCGCTATGCATTGGGCCGATTTTCAAGAAATATATAACCTTGGAGGGCTTGTTTTGCTAACTCCACAAACCTTTCCCCTGCACCAGACATAAACCTCTTTCTCCCGCCAATGAACAGTTCCCAAAGTACTATTTATTTTCTCCTACCTCTGGTAAACAAACAAAAACTCATTAAAACTATAAACCCCACACCCCACATGGATCAATGAACACCTTGTCAATCCCCAACTCCCTCATTCGGCCAAGGAAAATGACAAGAAATCAAGGGGGGGAAAATAAAAGGGGGGGGGGGGGGGGGGGGGGGGGGGGGGGGGGGGGGAAGGATGTGATCGTTTTACTTGGGGACAAAGGCAATTTGATGGCCAGGATGATATTGAGCTTCTACTCACACAACAAACACACAAGCTGAAGTCTCTCTACAAAGAAACACAAGACCTAGAATCTTCCTGGTTCTGGTATAAATAGGGTGTCTTGTAAGCCATTTAGAGATGGAGTTTTTTCTTTTTACTTAGTTTTCACCTAGTTAATTTTTTTCAGCTTCCTACTTTGTTGTCTTTTAAAAATTTCAAGTATTGTAATCTTTTAATGTTTTAATGAAAGTTAAGTTTTATCGAAATTCTTGTTTTTATGTTTAAGCACTTTATGGTTTGAAACTGTTTCAAAGCTCACAAAAACTCTTTTTATACTCACATTTAAGTTGTTTTCCCTTAAACTTTATAAACTTCTTCATAGTTTATAAAGCTTAAGGCATTTTCTCTCAAAAATCACTAAAAGCTTTGGATTATAAGAAAATAAAAGGAATGCTTATGGTTCAGTAATAATGCTTATTTATAAGCTGGGTAATGGTCATTAGAGCCATATAAGGACCCTTTAATCCTGTTATAAGAGCAAGAATCCAAGTAAAGTTTTCCCTTTTCATATTTTGCTTACTACTGTACAAGTGCTTATTAACAGCTTATTTTCTATCTTTTTATGCTTATTTATGTTAGTTTATGCCTGCTTATGCTTACTTAATGTTTTCATGTCCTTTATTTTAGTTTTTCTCTTAATCTGTTCTTTATATGCTCTTAAATTACGTATCTCTTATTTGCTTATTTTTCTGCTTATTTGCCATTGAATTGTTGCTTATTTATGCGTTGTTATGATGTTTAGTGCTTATCTTGCTTAGTCTTTAGATTAAAAGTGATTTGTGGGAATTTCTTAGTTAGTATTGGTAGTGTAATTTGTTAGTGCTGGTAGTTTATAAGTTAATACTGTTCGATTACTTATCTTGTTTAAGTGCTTATTATTAATTGAAATCTGCTTGTAAGTGCTTTATATTGTAATTTGATAATCTGTTTTTTTAAACATTTAGGATCGAATTAGCTTAAAATATGAAATAGAAAAAAAATGACTTTTGAAAACTTAAAAGGCTGTTTGGAACAAGCAGTACTAACTCATAGTTAGTACTGGTAGTTCTCTTTTGGACTTTTACCCTAACAGTACTAACTCCAAGTTAGTACTGGTAGTGTATTTAGTTAGTACTGTTAGTGCTGTTAGTACTGTTAGTGCATTTTTGCTTATTAGCTTATTGTTTTTGCTTATTTAGGATTAGCTTAGCTTTTTAGAGTAGATTAAGCTCATTTTAGCTTATTGTCTTTAAGTTTAGAGCTTATTTAAGCTTATTTGCCTTTTTAGCGTAAATTTTAAGTGTTTATTAGTTTTTTAGCTAATTTGCCATTCTAGCTTATTCTAGTTGCTTATTTTTATGCCTGAATGCTTATTAGGGGTAGTTAAATATCTGTTTTAGCTTATTTGCTTATTTCTTATTTCATTGTGTTTTATTAAACCTAGCAGTGTTAAGTTAAACCTAGCAGTACTAAGTTAAAGCTAGCAGTACTAACCTTTTAAGTTAGTACTGCTGAGTTTTATAGCTTATCTTTGGCTTATTTGCTTGATATCCCTAGTTTATTTTTGCTCTTATTGCTTATTTAGGTAGGATGGATTAGCTGTTTTTGCTTCTTTTCATTTTTCATCAGCTTATTTAACTTAAAAAGCCTTACCAGTTTAGCATTTTTAGCCCTTAGATTAGAAAGCAATTCTGCCATCTTTTTGTGCTTATTTTTCAATTCTAAAATTTTTGTCTTTTTAAAAGTTGCTTAATTTTAATTAGAAAAACCAAATCCAAATCTTTTTCCATTCAAGAATCGTTATTCAAACCCAGAATTCGACTTTCCAATTCACTCCTCGTTGGGGATAAACGACCCGGGAATATCATATACTACTCTCGGTTTCATTGATTATTTTTGAGTTTCCTCACTATATATTTATAAGTATTATATATTTATTTATATATATAAAGGGTGAAATTTAACAATTGTCAGTTTTTGGCGCCGCTGCCGGGGAGGAGTGAAAGCGTTTGTCGTCTCGAAGCTTGATTATTTGTGCTTGAAGATTGTGAATATTTACTTATAAAACACCCAAAAAAAAACTCTAAAAGTACAAAAATATTTTTATTTTCTTTTTAGTATAATTATCATTTAAAGAAAAACTAAAAAAAGAAAACCAAAAAGATAAAAACATTGTCTTTAATTATCAATAATAATCACAAGTTGGTAAAAGAACACCAACATATAATAATTTCAACTGAAGTATTATCCATTAATAAGTTCCCGAACCAAAGAATCAAAAACTTACCTTTTGTGTCGCTCGAGGTAACGAATCACCTTTAAAAGATAAACCAAACTCAAAGAGAGGGTAATACGGCGGTTTGTTCCTTGGAACTACGGACCCCTAAGGAAAAAGGTCTTTAATAGCTTCGCGCTTTCCTATTCCTCCGCTCCTTGTGCTGTAGTTTCTTTTTCGAAGAGTTACCGAGAAGGCGTTGTCGATTAATGTAACGTTTTAAAGTTTTTGTTTTGTGCTTATTTCGTTCCGTTATTAACATAAATTATGAATTTACTTTGATAAACCAAAAAGAACAAAAAAAATTAGCTTTAAATTTTCCTTTTATGCATCGCACTCGTTCCCAATCTCGTAACCTTCATCATCAACAACACCAGGCCCCACCACTTGTTGTTGGACCATTTAATCTTGAAGAACTGATTGAAAATCCAACTCCTTTCCCCAAAATAAAAAAAAAAAAAAACAAAAAAAAAAAAAAAAAAAAAAAAAAAAAAAAAAAAAAAGGAAAAAAAAAAAAAAAAAAAAAAAAAAAAAAAAAAATAAAAAAAAAAAAAAAAAAAAAAAAAAAAAAAAAAAAAAAAAAAAGAAAAAAAAAAAAAAAAAAAAAAAAAAAAAAAAGTTCCGATTGGCTGATAACCAACTATGACACAATTGCTCCAAGTACCCCCCGAGTGTGTACGAGGATGTCAATTGGTAATTCCGAAATCATGCTAATTTTGAGTTGAGGGCATTGTTTGATCAAATCTTGTTCAAAACAAGCAGTTTTTCCGGACATGAAAATAAAAGGATCCGCATGCCTCACCATCCGGTAATTCACTAAGAAATTACCTCAACAATGAGATTCCTGGATATCCCCAGCACTGCCAATTAAGCTTATGCTTTTCCGTTTTCCTCTAGAAAGGTCAGCCCCGGAATTACTAAAAAATAACCTCCTCTGTACAATTTTAGCCGTTGGATGAATCTTGTTTCCAAAATTCATTAATCATTCTTTTCACCTTCAAGAAACGACAAATCATCGAAAATAAATCACGAGATTATCAACAAAGATTTGACTAATCGTTTTTAACGAGGTTTGGGATCGATTAATGACCTTCTACGACATGCCCACAACACGATTTTCTGAATTACATCACTAGAAACATTTTACAATGCGTTGAATGCTAATGATCAAGATTCATTGAATTCTGCTGCGGGTGGAAACTTTTTGGATAAGATGCCTCGTGAATGCTTGAGAATTATCAAAGTAAATCCAAGGTTCGTAATTCACGAAACAAGGCAGTCGTTGCCAAAGTGAGTCGTAATACATCTACTCCCATGAAATTCCACCAGAAGTTGCTGCTCTTACAACCGAAGTTTCTGAACTTAAGAACATATGAAGACATATGCTTGTCCGAAAAGCAAAGAGCCCAGCTCACCGCACCCGTAAAAGCGGTTGATCAGTGTGTGTAAACTTGTGTAGAAGTGCTTCATTCGTAATAAGAAAATTGTCCAGCTACAAATGGTAACATTTATCAGGACAACATTCAAGAGCCGCGTCAACAAGCTTCTGCAGCGCCAGATTTAATATCAAGGCAATACAATCCAGTACCTTACGATGTGCGCAAACCAAATCCGACCTCCTAGTTTTCCTCCGATTCAAAACAATCAAAACCGTTTCAATCCAAATCAAGGAAATAATTTCAACCAAAATCGAGGAACCAATTTCAATCAAAACCGTGAAAGTAACTTTTATCAAGGTCAAGTGTACCAACCTCCGACTAGTCAACCACCAGTTTATCAAGCTCAGCCTTATCAAGCTCCTACTCCATAAATGCAAGGTGTTTCAAAGACCTATTTTTAGAATTATGTCAAGGCTAATGATGCTGTATTGAGAAATATGCAAAATCAAGGCCAAGGTTTACAAAACCAGATGACAAATTTATCAGAAATGCTTTCTAAGTTTGTAAATTCCAATACCGCTTCATCTTTGAATTCAGGTTCTTTCCCAAGTAACACCGTTACTAACCCGAAGGAAGACTTGAAGGGTATTACTACCAGAAGTGGTACTGCTTATCAAGGACCTACGATTCCTACTTCTTCTCCTAAAGTAGTAGAACTTATGAAGTATGCAAAGATAAACGTTAATTGATTATGATGAAAGGATATGGATCTCCCCAAACTAATTTCACACAAAGGATGAGAAGCTCGAGTAGAACGGGAAAAATCAACCGGACATGAGAGGCTTCAAAGAATTTGTTGGGAGAATCCTGCAAAAATCATAACAAACAAGCAACAAACATCGAGACATCGAAAAGAGAGCAAGCCTCTCTACAACACAACATATTAGATAAGAAAATAGAAAGAAAATAGAGATGATAAGCATGGGGTGAACTCCCACGAAGCGGCTTGTTTTTTATCACCGAGTCGCAAGCTCGACTCGATCCCTAAATTTAGTTGTCCTTAGGGAAAGTCTGGAGGTCCGGGATAACCAATGGTGGTGTATCCCCTCCGTCGAAGTAATGCTTCAATAACGGTGGCAGTTGATTGTGAATTGAAACACTCGGCATGAGGTACAACTTGCAGTGCCGTAAGGATAAACTTCAGTGTTTGTGAAAGGTCCGGACCAACGGGACTGAGCTTTCTGGAGAATTCTTAATCGGGAGTTTGAAAAGATGCTTTGTCACCAACATTAAGATTCGATTTCTTTATCTTGGAATCGTGTAGCTTCTTTGTCTTCTCCTTATAGATTAACGAATTCTCGTAAGCTTGATCACGAAGCTCGCTAAGTTCATTGAGCTGAAGCTTTCGATGATCGCCCGCGGTCTTTAAATCGAAGTTGGCATGCTTGAGAGCCCAATATGCTTTGTGTTCTAATTCAACTGGTAAGTGACACGCTTTTCCATAGACTAAATAACTTATATGGAGTACATCCTATCGGAGTCTTATAAGCGGTTCTAAAAGCCCATAATGCATCATCTAGTTTGTCGGACCACGAGGCACGGTTTTCTCCTACCGTTCTCTCCAAAATTCTTTTGAGACCTCGATTCGTGACTTCAACTTGACCACTCGTTTGAGGATGGTAAGGAGTCGAAAGACGATGGGTGACACCATATTTAGACATAACTTTATCAAATTTGTCGTTACAAAAATGGGTCCCCGATGCTTATGATTGCTCTCGAGCACCGAATCAGGAGAAAGGGATTTTTAAGAATTTAACAACTACCTTGCATCGTTGGTAGGAGCGCTTTTTGCTTCAAACCCATTGGAAAGATAGTCGACGGCTACTAGAATATAGTGTTACCCTAGATGACGAAAAGGGTCCCATAAATTCAATTCCCCGTATCGCGATAAATTCACACAAACTTTGATTGCATTTTGAGGCATCTCATCTTGTGAGAGTTTTTGCCTTGTCTTTGAATGAATCACAATTTTTAACAAATTCGTAAGCATCTTTATAAATCGTAGGCCAATAAAAACCAGAATCGAAAATCTTCTTGGCAGTATAGTTGGCACCGTAGTGTCCCCCGGTAGGTCCACTATGACAAGCTTCGAGTATTTCGGAGGCCTTCGTTGCCCATCCACACACCTTCGGAATTATTTGATCTGCACATGTCTTGAAAAGAAAAGGGTCTCCTTAAAGAATAGTGTTTACATCTTTAAAGAAATTTTTTTCTCTTGAGTCGACATTCCTTTTTTAATGAATTTCCCGCGTGGTAAGTTAGCAATAATCGGCTCTCAAAACCAGGGGTAACTTATGGTCATATGGGAAGTTAGAACACTTAAAGTCTCTAAGGATAAAAGTTCGTAAATCTCTTGTTGGTATCAAAGTATTTTCGTAAGGGTTTTCGAGACGAGAGAGGTGATCTGCTGCATAGTTTTAAGCTCCCTTAGTATCAATAACCTTAAAATCAAATTCTGGAAGAAGTAAGACCCAGCGAAGCAATCTTGCTTTGGCGTCTTTCTTGTTGAAGAGATATTTCAATGCGGAATGGTCCGTGTAAACAACACTCTTGTTCATGATTAGATATGATCGAAACTTCTCGAAAGCATAAACAACTGCAAGCATTTCTTTCTCGGTTGTTGTGTAATTCAATTCTGCTTCAGTCATTGTCTTGCTAGCATAATGAATTGGTAGGAAATGCTTCTCAATCCTTTGCCCTAGAACTGCACCTATTGCATAATCACTTGCATCGCACATGATTTCAAAAGGTTGGTCCCAATTTAGAGCAATGAGAATTGGAGCTTCGGTCAATTTCTTTTTCAATGTTTGAAAAGCTAGAATGCAATCTTCCGAAAAAATGAAAGGAGTGTTTTTCTCTAAGAGATGGGTCATGGGTCGAGAGATTTTGGAAAAGTCTTTGATAAATCTTCGATAGAATCCAGCATGTCCAAGAAAACTTCGAATTCCTTTGACGGTCGACGGGTGAGGAAGTTTAGAAATTACATCAACTTTGGCCTTATCGACTTCAATTCCTTTTCTAGAGATCTTATGTCCTAAAACAATGCCCTCTTTAACCATGAAATGGCTCTTTTCCCAATTTAGTGCTAATTTGGTGTCTTCACATCTTTTAAGCATTTTATCTAAATTGGCAAGGACGGAGGAAAGAATCTCCCATAAACTGAAAATTCGTCCTTAAAAACCTCCATCGTTTTTCTCCTATCATGTCGGGAAGAATGGGCCATCATACAAAGTTGGAAAGTTCGGAGCATTGCACAAACCGAATGGCATACGACGGTACGCGAAAGTTCCGTATGGGCACGTAAAAGTAGTTTTTTCTTGATCTTTAGGATCAATTGGGATTTGAAAATACCCTGAAAAACCATCTAAAAAACAATAAAACTCGTTGCGGCTATTAGCTCTAACATTTGGTCCATGTATGGTAACAGAAAGTGGTCTTTACATGTTGCTTCGTTTAACTTTCGATAATCGGATGCAAATCGCCATCCCGTGGACTAATCTTTGTGCACCAGCTCATTTTCTTGTTTGTGAAAACGGTCATTACCACCTTTTTTAGGAAAAAATGGACTGAACTACCCATGGACTATCCGAGATTGGAATTAAATTCAATCCTGCGTAAGAAGTTTTCTACTTCTTTCTTAATGACGTCATGGATTTTAGGGTTAACCCTCCTTTGATGTTGGAATGAAGGTTGGTAATCATCTTCTAAAAGGATTTTGTGTGAGCAAAACTCTAGATCTATGCCTCGGATATCAGAAAGTTTCCAAGCAATTGCTTGTTTTCGGTTTTTCAAACATTATTGTGTGAGGTTTTTCTCTAGGCTCAAAATCTTTTGAAATTTTGACTGGAAGCTTTTATTTTCTCTAAGTACAGAATCTCGAGATGCGGAAGGTAATCTTTAGCTCGACTTCTGGAATTTCAACTTTTGGGTCATAAGAAGTAGATATTCGACTGAAGATTCTTTGGTTTGATCAACTTGAGATCTTTTTGAAGTTTGGTAAATAATCACCCGTGGTTTGGGTGAGGTAATGGATCATTGTTGAGAAGTGCCTCGAGAATGAGAATGTTACCCTCGGGATCGTAATACGTAGCATTGAAAACTGGTGAAACTGGTTCATCATCGATTGCTATGAAAGCATCGGCTTCTTCAAAGAGTAGAAAATCACTTTCATCAAAAGGAGTAAGTGTTGGAGATGAAGTAGAAACAATCGGATCGAAGTATGGAGAAGGATTGTTGTAAGCAACGGAATCGGAAAATCCAAGTACTTCTTGTGAGTATTCTTCACAAGTAACCATCGGATTAGATCAACCTTTTTCAACGATTGAGATTGTTGTAGGAAAATGGAAGGTGCATCACTACATTTAAGGGTTAACGATTGATCATCATTCCTAAGAGTAATCTCTCCTTCGTAAACATCGATTAAAGCATGAGCCGTCCTAAGAAAGGGTCGCCCAAGTATCAACGGTACTCGAGGATCGGCTATAAAATCAAGAACAACAAAGTCGGCGGGAAAGTAAAACTTCCCTACTTTGACAAAAAAACATTTCAGCTACACCGGTTGGTTTGGAAATTGTACGGTCGGCTAATTCTAATACCATTTTTGTTTCGGTTAGGCCTGAGAGTTGAAGCTTTTTCCAAATGGATATAGGCATGAGATTGTTACTAGCACCCAAAATCGGCAAGGTGTATAAGTAACTTCGGATACTCTGAAAAATCACATGGTATTGAGATATCGCTCGGGGTAAACCTAGCTTTTCTGAAGCTCTTTTTAGGGACAACCGCACTCCAATTTTCATTCAATGTGTTTTGGTAACTCAATTAAATTGTCTTTGGTTATTTAACATCTTTTTGAAACTTCGGAGCAAACTTTGGGCATATGAATGAGAGCATCCCGCGAAACTTAGCTCAAAAGTGATATTACGAAGATTTCCCATAAACTGTGATGGCTAGGATATCATCCTTTTCACGAATCTTTTGTTTGTTGAGTCTCGATGGGTAAGGTAAATTAGGTTTGGCTTTGTTGGCAACGAAAGAAGGTTCTTCACTTGGTTCTTTGTCTTTGGTTTGTTCATGGACCAATGGAGGAGGTTGGATGTCTTCGGTGCTTGGTAGCTCGGTATCCTTTGTTACCTCACTTTCCTTTTCCACCACCGGCGGTGGAATTGGAGGTCCATCATATGAAAACACCACTACGAGTTGTAATTGCTTGGCTTCTGTTCCATGTGTTGGAATGTATTGCAAGGTAAAGATTTGACTTGAAGGGTTGGTTGCTATTTATATGATTAACTTTGCATGAAAACCGAGTGCTATCATTTCTGAAAATCATTCTTGTTCTTCCCCCACCTTTTGAGGATATCATTGTAAACTCTTTGGAAAAAATCAGTTTGAAAAATTATCAACTCATTGCAAATTAGTCATGTTCGCATCATTTGTTTAGAATAATTTTCATAAATTTCTGTTTAGGACACACTATGTGTTGGAGTTGGTAAGTAAAACTTGATGTATTGTGGGTTGATTGGTTGGTGTTGGTATGGTGGGCTCCAATTCCACCGCCGTGGTGGTGGAAAAAGGAAAGTACGTAACAAGGATATCGAGCTACCAAGCCACGAAGACATCCAAACCTCCTCCATTCGTCATGAACAAATCCCATAAAGACAAAGAACCAATGTGAAGAACCTTCTTTCGTTGCAACAAAACCAAACATAATTTACCTTTCCCATTAGAGATCTCACAAACAAAAGATGCGTGAAAAGGATGATATTCCTTAGCTTCAAAGTTATGGAAATCTTCCGTAATATTCACTTTGAGCTAAGTTTGCGCGGATGCTCCTTCATTCATATGCCAAAGTTTGCTCGTTGTTAAAAAAGAGGTTAAATAACAAAGACAAGTTAATGTGAGTTACAAAACAACCATTGAATGAAAATTGTAGTGCGGTTGTCCTAAAAAAGCTTCCAGAAAAGCTAGGTGACCCCGATCGATTTCTCATTCCATGTGATTTTTCAGAGTTCGATAGTTACTTAGCACTTGCCGATTTGGGTGCTAGTATCAATCTCATGCTTTATCCATTTGAAAAAGCTTTCAACTTCAGGCCTCTAACCGAAACAATAATGGTTTAATTAGAATTAGCCAGACCGTTACAATTTCACAAACCATACGGTGTAGCTTGAAATTGGTTTTGCAAAGTAGGGAAGTTTTACTTTTTCGCCGACTTTGGTGTTCTTGTTTTATAGCCGTTCCTGGTACGTTGGATACTTGGCGACCCTTTCTTAGGACGGCTCATGCTTTAATCGATGTTTACGAAGGAGAGATTACTCTTAGGAATGATGATCAATCGTTAACCCTTAAATGTAGTGATGCACCTTCCATTTCCTACAACAATCTCGAATCGTTGAAAAAGGTTGATCTAATCGATGTTACTTGTGAAGAATACTCACAAGAAGTACTTGGATTTTCCGTTTTTTCCGTTGCTTTCTAACAATCCTTTCTAAGTACTTCGATCACGATTGTTTCTTATTTCATCCTACAACACTTACTCCTTTTGATGAAAGTGATTTTCTACTCTTTGAAGAAGCCGATGCTTTCATAGCAATCGATGATGAACCAGTTTCCACAGTTTTCAATGCTACGTATTACGATCCCGAGGGTAACATTCTCATTCTCGAGGCACTTCTCAACAATGATCCATTACCTCACCCAAACCATGGTGATTATTTACCAGAGCTTCAAAAAGATCTCAAAGTTGTTGAACCAAAGAAGTCTTCAGTCGAATATGCTACTTCTTATGAACCAAAAGTTGAAATTCCAGAAGTCGAGCTTAAAGAGTTACCTCCGCATCTCGAGTATGCATTCTTAGAGGAAAATAACAAGCTTCCAGTCTTAATTCAAAAGGATTTGAGCCTAGAAGAAAGGACTCTCAATTTTAAAGTTTTGAAAAACCGGAAAAAAACAGCTCAGAATTGCTTGGAATCTTTCTGATATCCGAGGCATAGATCTAGAGTTTTGCTCACAAATTAATCCTTTTAGAAGATGATTACCAACCTTCAGTCCAACATCAAAGGAGGGTTAACCCTAAAATCCATGACGTCATTAAGTATAAGAAGTAGAAAATACTTCTTGACGAGGATTGATTTATCCAATCTTCGGATAATCCATGGGTTAGTTCAGTCATTGTGTTCTAAAAAAAGGTGTTATGAACGTTTTCACAAACGAGAAAATGAGCTTGGTTGCCTACAGATTAGTCACGGGATGGCGATCTATTACGGTTTGCATATCGATTATCGAAAGTTAAAGGAAGCAACTTGTAAAGACCATTTTCTGTTTACCATTCATGGATCAAATGTTAGAGCGATTAGCTGGCAAGAGTTTTATTGTTTTTTAGATGGTTTTTCAGGGTATTTTCAAATCACCATTGATCCTAAAGATTCAAGAAAAAAACTACATTTACGTGCCCATACGGAAATTTCGCGTACCGTCCGTTTGCCATTCGGTTGGTGCAATGCTCACGGAAACTTTCCCAAACGTTGTATGATGGCCATTTTTCTCGACATGTAGAGAAAAGATGGAGTTTTTATGGACGATTTTCAGTTTTGGAGATTCTTTTTCCGGTGCCTTGCCAATTTAGAATAAAATGCCTTAAAAGGTGTGAAGACACCAAATTAGGCACTTAAAGTGGGAAAAGAGCCAGCCATTTCATGGTTAAAGAGGGCATTGTTTTCTAGGAATAAGATCTTAGAAAAGGAATTGATTAGTCGATAGGCCAAAGGGATGTAATTTCGAAACTCCTCTCCCGATCGACCGTCAAAGGAATTCGAATGTTTTCTTGGGACATGCTGGATTCTATCGAAGATTTATCTAGACTTTTCCAAACGTCTCTCGACCCATGACCCATCTCTTAGAGAAAAACACTCTTTTCCTTTTTTCGGAAGATTGCATTCTAGCCTTTTCAAACATGAAAAGATAATTGGACCGAAGTCCATTTCTCATTGCTCTCAAATTGGGACCGGGACCAACCTTTTGAAATCATGTGCGATGCAAGTGATTATGCAATAGGTGCAGTTCTTGGGCAAAGGATTGAGAAGCATTTCTCCTATTTCATTTGCTGCAAGACTAATGACTGAGGCAGAATTGAATTTTCACATCACCCGAGAAAGAAATGCTTGCAGTTTGTTTATGCTTTCGAGTAAGTTTCGATCATATCTAATCTATGAACAAATGAGTGTTGTTTACACGGGACCATTCCGCATTTGATAATATCTCTTTCACAAAGAAAGACGCCCAAAGCAAGATTGGCTTTCGCTGGGTCTGACTTCTTCCGTATTTTGATTTTATAGGTTATGATACTAAGGGAGCGTAAAACTATGCAGCAGATCACCTCTCTCGTCTCGAAAACCCTTACGAAAATACTTTTGATCCAAAAGAGATTACCGAGACTTTTCCTTTAGAGACTTTAAGTGTTCTAACTTCCAAAGACCAAAGTACCCCGTGGTTTGCCGATTTTGCTAACTACCACGCGGGGAAATTCATTAAAAAAGGAATGTCGACTCAAGAGAAAAATAAGTTCTTTAAAGATGTAAAACACTATTTTTAGGATGACCCTTTTCTTTTCAAGACTTGTGCAGATCAAATAATCCGAAGGTGTGTGGATGGCAAAGAAGCTCTCGAAATTCTCGAAGCTTGTCATAGTGGACCTACCGGGGGACACTACGGTGCCAACTTTACTGCCAAGAAGATTTTTGATGCCGATTTTTTATTGGCACTTCCATTTATAAGGAGGCCTACGAATTTGTCAAACGTGTGATGCTTGTCAAAGACAAGGCAAAATCTCTCAACATGATGAGATGCCTCAAAATGCAATCTAAGTTTGTGAGATTTTCGATTTATGGGGAATTGATTTTATGGGACCTTTTCCGTCATCTAAGGGTAACAAATATATTCTAGTAGCCGTCGACTATCTTTCCAAGTGGGGTTGATACAAATAGCGTCGCCTACCACGATGCTAGGGGTGTTGTTAAATTCTTAAAAATCCTGTTCTCCTGATCGGTGCTCCGAGAGCAATTCTTAAGCGATCGTGGGACCTTTTTTTGTAAACGAACAAATTTGTTAAAGTTATGTCTAATTATGGTGTCAACCCATGTCTTTTCGACATCTTTGAAGCGGTTTCTTCTCCAAAGACGATGATTTTTGAGGATATTGTGTCTCGGTCTTTTTATTGGTGTCGTAATAGATGTAAAGCCTCGTTTAGTTGGAACGATTGGCTTAAAAATCCGTACCTTGTCGCTTTGTAATTTCTAGCTTCTTGCTAGTGGTTTAATAATATATTGCTGTTCAAAAAAAAAAACACCATTTGTACTTTTCAATGCGTTATAAATCTTATTAGAAATGAATCAAAGATTTACAAGGGTTCCTGGTTGTTTGTGGACCAATAACCGGGAGATTGAATGACAAATAAAATTCCATTATTCATAGCTTTGCTCAAGAACCAATGGGAGGAGGACACTATCACATAATACTAAGTATTATCTTTGGTGTCTATGATCTCTACCTATCTCTATTACAAGCTTGCATATTTATAAGTAAAGCAAGTGAAGTGGGTAGGGACCATTTAGGTAAAAGCATACTTTAAGGAATGAATAAAAAATACAAATGTATTTTTTAGTCTTCCTTTATTTAAGGGAGCACCCACGCTTTGGGTGGGGAATAAAGACTTTGTCCCTACATTTATAACTTTCTTATTTTTCTTTTTAACTCAATCAGAGGATTATGATGAAGTGATTTAGAGTATTTGATGACATCTGTTGATGTCATCACTTGATGCATCCCATCCCTCTAATGTTTCTTTTTTTTCAATCAAAGGCAACTTTGATTTTCAACTATTTATAAGAGGATTGTTTTCTTTCATTCTTTGATGACATCTGCTTATGTCATCATCTGATATACCCTCTGATGATGTTCTTTATACTTTTGTCTTTTGTCTTTGACTTAAAGAAAAAGTATTTATTCAATCCGTTTTCAGAGGATTGAAGTTCCAACCCATATATCAACTTGTTTCTTCATAGATGGTCCTCGGGAGTCAGTGAGCCATCTGTTAATACTCACCGACTCCATCATCCTGATCTTGGTTCTTTCTTCACTCGCTGAAGTCCGCCTCAAGTTATGATGAGTCTTTCTTTTAGACTCTGAAGAACGTCTTGAGGATGACTCGCTGAACTTATTTAAGTTCAGCGACTTGTTTTCTACTTAGGATATATTTCATACAAATCATGTACAAGGGACAATTAGGCTCTGAATTGGCCCAACAATCTCCCCTTATTTGGTTAGAAATATAGCCTAAGTCAATTAGCAGTAAGTGAGCATAATGGCTTCTTCTTACATACTAAGTTACAACAAAGATACATATAGATAAAAAATTTCAGATCATTTGTTGTTTGATGTTGTTGAACTTTGTTCAGACTTGATTCATCTTCTTTTTTAGTTCAAGGCTTCTCTGTCCTCGACTTTCTTTAGTCTCTGAAGAACTTTGAAGATGACTACCTGCACTTAGTCTATTTTATGTTCAAATCCTAGTCCAAGACTATTGGGCATTATGTTTGCCCAACAATCTCCCCCTATTTGGATATACAAATAGCCTAAGTAAAATTTCAAATGTAAGTGAGCGTAACAACTTCTTACAATCTGAGTTACAACAAATAAACAAATACAAAGATAAATACAGATTCTTTGTTGTAGTTGCAAAAGAATAAAAGACTTTAAACATTTAAGATCACTTAACCATATCATTTTGAAATGAGGTTTAATTACAAAAGTAAAGTCTCAAAATTTTTGCAGCATCTGGGGTTCAATGAACTGGACTTGGGTTCAAGTCATGGGGTCCAGATTCAGATTCAGCTACATGTTCATTTTCAGCGGGTGGGTTCACTCAGCGACTTTGTTCAATAAGTGTTTTGAGTCAGAGGGTACGTTCCAGGGGGTATTGTTTGGTTTCAAGGGGTCTAAAGTGTGGTGATCAGTCACATAAATGATCGAGTATTCCCTGATTAAAACAAACAACCCCAACAGATGATAAACCTAAAACACATAAGCATTACCATACCCGAAAACACCAGCTCGTATTTAGACCCTTTCTTGTACAGCCTATGGCTCAGCTGATAACATCAGCGATTGACATCCGTGCTCCTATACTTCTTGAACATCTTTCACAGCCTCCTCAAACCATTGAATACCCATATTTATTTCCGGACCTTCCTGACACTTCTTTTTGGGAAATGGGATAAAAACTTTGGCAAAATAAATCCCTGACACTTCATGATATACATATTCTATAAATCCCTGAAGTATATATGCAAGCATATTTTCCATTTTGCAAAAAATACATATTATTAATTTAATAAGTGCACCTTTATCAATGTTACCATGTTGGTCCATGTGGTATCAGGTTCAGTGATTCTTTTCAGATTCATGTCGAGGTCAGTTAGTGAGTACTTCAATATTCCTCTGAACACACAATGAATAAACCAAGCTGACATATTTATCAGCACCCCTGAACACGTCAGCGAATATTCACTTCCTTTCCCATAACTGAAGACGCATCAGCGGGTTCGTTTGGTTCAGTGGTTCAGCTACCTTCAGTCAGTGGGTTCAGATCAGTTGGTTCAGTTCGTATGACTACGTCAGCTTCCGTATTACACCCTTGGTTTCAGCAAGCTTTCAGGTCAGGGGGGGTCATATCAGCTTATATTCAGAACTTTAACATTCAACATTCAATCCTTTGAATAAATATGAATATCCCTTGATTAGTCAGCTCATAATTTTTTTATCAGCTCAGAGCTCAGAACCCACTAAACAATGTAACACCCATCCATCTTTATCAGCCCATAACAATCTCCAAAACAGTTATTGTAAACAAGCATCATGTATTAGTTACACGAGCAAACTAAAAATTCGAAACAACTTCAATAACAAACAGCCCCTAATCGCCTCTTTATTCGGCTCGTATCCATCTCCAAACACAAACCATATTCAACCTTACAAATCATGAAACTCCCATCCTGCTCCATTTGATGTGTTGTGTTTATGTATATGGTGGGTTGTGTTATTGCTTTTGTGATGAGGATTTTTTTGTTGTAAGAGGTGTTTAAGATTTGAGTGGTGGTGGGTATGTGTGGATAGGTTTTTGTTTTTTTGTTTGTTTTGTGTAGTGAAGTTTGTGGTTTGAGGTTAATGGTTAATGGTGTGTGGATTTATGTGTTTATGTGGGTGAGTGGATAGGTAGTATAACAAGAGTCAAATCTATCAAAGACAAGAGTAGCAACTCAAATTCTATTCATTAGAGTCTCTCCCCCTCAAAAATTGCATCAGTAAGAGCAGTTTTTGAAGGTTTAAATTTTTGACGTTGCTTATTGGTATAATGACTACATAACCCAACCATTTTCAGGATTAAATCCCTTAATCAAATTGCTTCGATACTAAGGTTTGATCCTTAGTTTTTTATGGGTGTTTGAATACCCTTGTGCCTCAAGTTGAAATCTTGTGGCTTGACCAACTTAGTTGGTATTATAGTTTTTGGCAAACTATCAGCCATCAACGGATTTGATGATTCTTTACCGGTAGCCGTTTGCTCCGGAATAGCCAATTCTTTCTTGCTGTTTACGCATGGTGAATTGATTACCATTTTTGGTGCGGTTAAACCGTCACTTGATGAACTTTCAGCTCTATGGCTATCCTGTTCCTGGATCTGTGATGCTTTAGCCGTGAGGCATGGAGATTCATCCTATTTCTGTTCCGATTTTACTCGGATTAGTCTGAGCTTTTTAAAAAAAACTCCAAACTAAGTTTACTGATGTTTAATCAGTTTCCCTCCGAAACACAAACACATTGAACAAACTTTTTCGAGTTTCCCCGTACCCATTATCATTACATTGGAACAAAACCATTTTATAATGAGTTTTGTACTAGAAAATTAAAAAAAACCCACATTTTCGAGTTCAGGTTCAGTGGTTTCAGCTTCAGCTTTAATGATTGATTCTCAGCGACTGGTTGAACTCAACAAGGGATTTAGGTCAGCGACCTTGGGTTCAGCGGGTCACCAGTTCAGCAATAACTCCTAAGCTCAGCACATGACATCCGCATGTCATCCCTATTCACCTTATCCCATCAGTTCCCATACACCATGTGATGTGTTGTAGTGTAGGTGTTATTAATGTATGATTTAAGTTTTAAATTTATATTTTGCCGACTTAACCAAAAACAACACTTTAACGGGCAGTGGACCCGATTGGTATTAGTTTCGTGGTAAGTAGGGTGTCAAACACTTGGAGTGAGGTTAAATCTATCAATTTAATTAATATCTTGGTTATCTAATCTATGTTAGTTCTATTCTAATCTAATCCAATTTTAAACCTATGTCAGTCTAAATCCTAATTCTAATGGGAAAAAGGGGTTTTCAGCCTGAGAGACTAGCACGGTTTTGTTGGTGACTAAAATCAATTCAAGAAACTGTTACCCACGCAAGCTAATTAACAGAAGATAAAAGAGCGGTCGAGCCTTATATAAGAAAACTGTATTAACCATTATTAATCCGATTAGAACGTTGGTTTGTTTATTAAGTGCAATGATTTCTTCTCTCGAGGTGGCATATCATTCTTAAGACTTAGGCGTTACATCTTCCTAAGACCTAGACACGTTAATTCTGTCACAATTAAAGCATCCGCATAAAGCATCCTTATTTGCTGATTATAATCTATCTTAGGGATTAAAGCAATGTGATCCGTATTAAACCTAGCTCATAGAGACTTTACCACTTACCGCTTAATGGCATTTATACACTAGTAGTCCACTTGTCCAACTATCCAATGGAATCAGAACGTTATTTGTTGAATTATCTAGGTCACCTGCTAGTCAACACGATCAATAAACCATTGGCAATATCCAATTAACTAGTTAAGCCCGAAGCGTATCCTAGACACATACTTAGAAGGACAATATTTGTGTAACTATTATTCTAGGTGTATAAATTACTATATGGAGAGCTATCCCGGACTCTAGATCCGCTTGGTCCACTTAGCTAGATCCAGTTGAATGATAGGTCGCATACAAAAGCGCGTAAACAAGTATAAATTGATAAACATAAACAAGCATACAACGATAAATCAAGAAATCGATATAAACAAATACCAAACATTCAGATCTTCATAATAATGGCTAATACCCGAAGGTATTAGCCTTCAAACGTCATAATAAATACAAGAGTAATAATTTAGCCAAGGTAAACTAACCGAGTTAACGAATGATACCAAAAACTGAACGATTACTAAAGTATATGGAATTACACGATGTCTCCTATGGAATTGAATACGTTGCTCGACCTCTTCTGCTCTTTTTCTCCTCTGAAAATCGACTTTTGTGGTTTAGGTATCGAGAATATGATTTAGCACACTTAAAACTTATTTTTGAGTTTTCTATTTATAATGTCTGGAAGTCGGTTCAATACGGCGTATCCAATGGGTTGGATACGGCGTATTGGGGATTTCTTGGAGTAGGGACCACGTTTGATATCTTCCAGAATATTATATTGATTCCATATCTTGAATACGGCGTATTGAGTCCTCTGGATACGGCGTATTAATCTTTAATCTCCTGTGGTCTTTGGTGAGTGCAGGCACGGATACGCCGTATCTTCTTGATGGATACGGCGTATTGGTCTTCAGAATAGTAATCTTCAAAATATCTTCATTTAAGCTCCAGAATTCGCGCCTTTTGCTATGTTTCACCAATTACTCCATAATTACTGCAATTCTCAAATATAAACGATTAAGTAACAATTCTTTGCAATAACTATACAAAATGGGTTAATATCGTAGGATAAATGATGCTATAAAATAGACGTTATTTGATGTCATCAAATATCCCCCCACTTGAATCCTACTTGTCCTCAAGTAGCCTTTAGAAGTTTACAAAAATATATCCTTAAGGATATTTTCCGTTTAAAGCATTTATTCGATCTATTACAAGTACACAACCAAACACCTCTCGAAATAAGAAGATGAAAATGCTCAAATCACTCAACTAATCTATGTGGTAACATGTAACTAATTCGCTCAATTGCTCAGTCGTGACGAGTATTCTATCATAAGCTTGGCAAGGATACATATCTCCACCACTAAATCCAAGGAGTAACAAGTTTATAAAGGTAAATATGAGTTTTTGTATGGAAAGGTGTACGATTTGACCATTTTACAATCTGTCACCAGAAGTACCACTCTAACAAGGCAGCTGAAGCACACATACACACCCGGAATACCAGGATCGACATAAGTGTTCGATCACATCCTCATTCGAATTTAACCAACGGTTAGGATGAAGAATGATATAGGGTAGGAACCTTCTAACTTTCACCAAAAGTCGTAAACCAACAAGGTAAAAGACATGCATCTTGGCCAGAACGCCAGAATAAACATGCTATGTTGGTTTGGGCTCCTCATTCGCGTAAAACTGAGGTTAATCATTAGTTGGAGGGAAGTTAAATTATTGTTAAATAAAAATCAGAAACAAATAGATTAATGATAAGATACAGTTGCTAGACACTTATTTTCCCAGCCGTTCTTATGACAAAGACACAACTATTTACAACGTCTTGATCATGATAAAAAAACAACAACCATGAGCTTAGGGCAATAATACTGATTTCCATGATAATTGTATATGCAATTATTACAAACTATGGGTGTATAACAACGTAACCCACTATTGAACTTGTATTCAAACTATTTATCATAAACCTATGAATTTCACTCAACCATTGTGTTGACCTTTTTAGCATGTTTATCTCAGGTAATTGAGCAACTTATGGCACGAAGTGGCACGGACTTGAAGATGGCTAAATTGTTATCATTCAAACTTTATGTTTCTAGATTTTGAGACCTCTTTTTGTAAAAACTCTGATGAATAAATAAATGATAACAAAATTTTCCAAAACGTCTCTTTATGAGTCGTTTTCTATGATTATGTCTGTTGATCCATGAAGTAATACTCCAGATTAGCTTCCGCTGCTATGTGTCAAAAATGGGGGTGTTACATAACAATTCTTTGCATTAATCATACAAAATGGGTCAATTACATGGGATAAATGATGCTATAAAATAGACGTTATTTGATGTCATCAGCAACCTAATTAAATATAGGTCGTATGAGTACAATGTACTTGAATAATTAACACAACATATAATTCTATATAGTTACATCACCACCTAAACGTATTTGTTTAATTTATAAAATTAAACCATATAAATTCGTACTTTGAAAAATAATGTCCATGTATTTGTAAAAAAAGTATACTTGATTTAATGTTTTCATTATTTATATTAAGTCATTGTATAAATATTTCAATCGTCTCGTAAAATAATATTTATAAAGTTAAAAACATGTATAAATATTATATAGGTCATCGTTTTATAAAGTTTTTATTAAAACGAACCAACACTATTCATGTCATGAAATAGTGCACAAGAGTAAAATAGTGCGTATCTTTAACTCCGTTTTATACTTTCTTTATGTTCACGGTTTCGTATTAAGAAAATCTATCAAAATATTTTATTTATAATATTTTTGTTACTGATGAACAGTAACTTTTTACTGTTCCTAATTATATAAAAACTATTTTTATGTATTTAATTATCGTAATCTTGCAAAAATCATAACTTACTCATTTTAATTCCGTTTTAGTGATTCTTTCGAGCACGTCTTCGTAATTAAAAGTTCTATCCAAGTAAAATATTTTCCAAAAAGTCACTGCTATGAACAGTAATTTATTTTTATAAAATTACTTTTATAACACACTTGTTATTGTAAACTTGTAAATAGCGTAACTTCTTCGTTATAATTCGGATTTTTGAGTTCTTTATATGCTTACGATCCTCATGACATGTAGTATGTTAATAAAATATAAAATAAATATTAAAATTTTCGAATTAAAACAAAATGTTTGAAGTTTTTAATCAAAATGTTTATAAAGTTATTTTTATAAGTTTTTAACTTAGTTAATTCACTACAAGTCCTCTACAATATTTTATACCACAAGTCTTATATATTTTGAGTCCTCTAGATTGTGTCCATAATGATTGTCCAAGTAAAAATATCCATCATAATTATTTACTTACATAAACTTTATAAATAAATAATTAACCATAACTTAACAAATATTATATAACATAGCCATTGCTTGTAAATCCTTAAATAACACATGTCCTTATGTTTTAAACATCATATTTACCATGAACAAGTTTTTCTTGAGTTTACATAAACTTGATTTATTTTACAAACATGTATAAAATATAACTAGGTGATGATTAACCATATAACAATTATATAAAATATGAAATGAATGATTATGAAAAGTTTAGGGTTTATAGGAGACATTAACAAGATGGATGATGAAGAGAAAAAAAGTCTAAACCCTAACTTATCAAGAAAACCCAAGCTTCCAAATAAAGAAAACCCTAGTTTCAATTATAGAAACTCTAACTTTCTTTTTGATATTAAACCCTTGTAACCAATTAACCAAGCTTTTAATACCCTTAGATATGCCTAAAATGAACCTTGAACACTTGGAATACTTGTAAAATCAAAAACTATGAATGTATGTGGGTGTGTATATTGAGTCGTGGCTAGGGGTGTCTAAAGAGGGTTTTGGCGAGTTATTTTGCTAGTAAAGGATATGAATGAAATGCTAGGAATAGAAAGCCCTGAAATAACCCGAAAATATCTCAAGACAAGATCTTACACAATAGAAGAGTTGGGAGAAAATGGGATGTCTTGGTGTAAGACTAGTATGGTTTGTGTAAGATGGGAGTTAAGATCAATGTAGACCCAACATTTGTCATAGACCCAATGAACCAATTCTGGCCACTCATTTTTTCATCAAAAATAAAAAACTCTTTTACCCACCTCTTTTTTTTATAAAATAAAATATCTAAACAAACGGTAAATCGTCACAAACGACAAAAAATACACCATCGCGAACGAGTTTTTTTTATCTTTCAGTAGACGGGTGACGACGATTACTTCGAGGAACTTTTTTTCGATTTTTTTTTTCAGTCACAATTGGCCAAAATCATATATGATTCGTATAAACGAATCATATATGATCCGTGGATAACGTATCATATATGATTTCATAAAACATATATGATTTGTGATTCCAACCAAAACTTTTTTCAATTTTGTTTCAGCACGATTAACGAAAATCATATATGATTCGTATGACGAATCATATATGATTCGTACAACGAATCATATATGATTTCATAAAATCATAAAAAAAAGTTCGTCGAAAGTATATAGTGTCGCCCCTCTATAGAAAGATAATTTAATTCTCGTCGCGATGGTATGTTTTGTTTTGCGTAACGATTAACGGTGTGTGAGATATTGAATTTTTAAAAAAGAGGTGGAAAGTGAGTTTTTTTATTTGATGAAAAAATGAGAGATTGGCTATGATTGGTTCATTGGGTCTATGACAAATGTTGGGTCTATATTGAACTTTTGGCGGTTAGTAAATGTAAGAAGGTTGCTTGAAAGTTTTATCAACATGTGCTAGTTTACAAAAGTCAAAAATAAATATCTCTTTGTGTTTCATATATATAGAACCGGATATGTATGTATATGCATGAGAAATTATGTAATTTTTGAGTATTGGGTATAATTGTGGCTATTTGGTTGAGTATAGATAGGTATTGGTGCTTCTGGGTATGCCTAAATGTATTTTATTGCGAAACGTAAACGTTTTACGTAACCAATAAAAATAAAATATAAAAAGTTAATTATTACTTTTGTAAATATAATATAATGCTTGCTTGACGTAAACTTTTATTTGTTTGGTGTCCGTTTACGTTGATTGTTGATTTTTAGTTTACGCGATTTAACTAAACGATGAATATTTAAAGTAAACGCGTAGAAGTTTAAAATAAATAGTTGAATATTTATTGACGTAACAAGATGTGAAAATGTGAATTGTTACAAGTTTGTTCTTCCCCTCCACGTTGTGTACTTACATCAGGTGTGACTCCTTTCTTGTCACAACTCGCTGCAAGTGGAGGCCCGTAGAGCGCATTCCCAATGAAGCTTGACGCGTTTAAGCTTTGAAGCTGAGTGCTCATTGGGATTTGTCCTGTTAATTTGTTATAAGATAAGTTCAAGGAACTTAACAAGCTCAACCTTGATATGCTCAAAGGAATGCTCCCATCAAGCTGGTTAACGGACAAGTCAAGAGACTCAAGTAACGTCATTTTATCAATGTTTTCTGGAATTCTTCCTGTCAAGAGATTTCCTAACAAATTCATCCAACGCAAGCCCTCAAGCTCCACTAGTATTTGGCCTGAGAATCTGTTTCCTGAAAGATTCAATGTTGTAACTTGTAACCAGATATATAGTGGTGCTGAATTCAAAATCTCGACCTTTAGTCACCAACGATACAACTTGCACCTTGTATGATACATCATACGACATATTTCCACTCATGTTTTGTTTTATAGACATGTTGCTGAAAATGTAAAAGCATGAAGGGACGGTTCCTGAAAGATTGTTATGAGCAAGATCTAATATTTGGATAGAAGTATGACGACATAATTCTTGGGGGATTTCACCTTCCAGCTTGTTTGATCTGAGACTGAGTAGTTTCAAGTTTTGTCGACTTTCCTTATCAATGATGGCATGCTTCTAGTGAATTCATTCTTAGAAAGGTCAATAACTACTAAATTATCTAAATTCAGGATAGATGCGGGTATTTTCCCTAAAAGCTTGTTGTTCCGGACACTGTATAATTGGAGGGAAGATAAATTCCTAATAGATTGTGGAATCCCGCCTGAAAGATGATTGTTTTTAAAGCTTATGACGGATAAAGCTCGCAAATTTAGCCAGCAATTTGGAATAACACCTGACACGTTGTTACTATATAGATCAAGAACTTGTAGTCGACCGGATTCTTTTAAACTAAGACATAAGAATTCATCAATAGGTCCTGAAAGCCGATTTTTTGAAACATCTAGATAAACAAGGTCAGATTCGTCAAATTTTTTAGGCAATGGACCTTCAAAATGGTTCTCACTCAAATCAAGAAAGCTCATTGAATTATTTGAGAGATTAGGTAACTCCCCCTAAACTCATTAGAGCTTGAGTTAAGAATCTCAAGTGATGCAGGAATACCCAACGAAGTTCCTTTTGATATGATTTTGAGACGTGTCTAAATGGGTCAGATTGGGGAATGATCTCAAAAATGACTCGGGCATGGGTGATGAAATGCTTGTATTGCTTATGTCCATTTCTCTTAACCCTGACATCAAGTGAACCCATGATGGAAATTGAGGCCCTAAATTCAAAGAGTTTAAATACATTTTTTGCATCCGAGAGGGGGAGTCCAGTTCGCGACCCGTACTCTTATGGATAAGTTGTTGCATGTTCCAATCAAATATTTCAAATTAACTAGTTTGGCAAAGTGAGCTTCATTCAAAACACCCCTCAACATATTGCTAGAAATATATAACTCTTCTAACACCGCCAACAATGTGTTAGACGAGTCATTGGCCCAAGCCCGATTGTAGGATTATGGTCCATTAAGTTAGGGTTTTGATTAGGTTGCTTCTTGTTAAAGCTATGTATGTAGTATAAATACATATGTTATATCATATGTAAGGCATTCAATCAATAAAAGTATTTTGGTATTTTACATGGTATCAGAGTTTTAGGTTCAACTCATCACTAAATAGTTGTCCTTCGGTCATTGACTACTCGTCGATGATACGGAGGGACCCCTTTTTTCGCTTTATTGTTTTTATTTATTTAAGATTTTATTTTCGTATTCCATTGATAAACCTTAAACTTTAGCCGTCAAAACACACAAAATATGTTGAGTTTCCTTCGATCAACCATATTTTTTTCTTCCTCATCTAATTGTTTTCGTTGTCGAAGATCATTATCGTTGACAACAAAAGTTGACCACCAAATTGCCGCTCCCTCCTAAAGGCAAAGCAAACCATGACGTAAAAAATAGCAAATGTCATAAAAATAGAGGAAACCGCGAAGCAGTATGATGACATCAAATAACGTCACTTTATTATATTATTTATCCCATCTGTTTTGCCCACTTTTAAATAATTATTGCATTATTTGGTACTTAATTGCTTTAAAGTTGATAAATGCAATAATCCAGGAGTGTTTTGTGAAGACAAGCTAAAAGACGCATAATTTGGAGCTAAAATGAAGATGTTTAAAGATTGTTGATTTCTGACCAATACGTCGTATCCAACTAAAGAGATACGGCGTATCCGCGCCAAGACTTCACAAGAAAACGTGTTTGACCAATTCCCAATACGACGTATCTATTCTGTCTACATACGTCGTATCCATGAGGATAACTATTCGAAGATACAGTAAATAAAGTAAATTGGGAATGATATCACTGATTGATTGAGAACGTAGCGCGCACTCCAAGGAATCTATCCTAATACGCCGTATCGACCTAGCCAGATACGGCGTATCGAGTCTTTTTCAGACATTATAAATAGAAGACTCGAAAACGAGTTTTCAGTGTGCAATATCATATTCTTTATACCATACTCATTGAAGACGCATTTTTAGAAGAGAGATTCAGCATCAAGGTCCAAGCATTGATTACGAATCCAATTGAAGGACATCGTGTAATTTTTACTCTCTTAATCGTTCTATTTTCATTGTTTGATTAGGCTTGTATAATTACAATGGTTGTGAGCTAATACCCTCGGTAATTAATTAGCATCTTATGAAAGTTTAATGTTTTTAATTCTGTTTTAAATCGATTTTTAATTTTTCGTTGATTGTTTTATTATGTTTATCACCTCAACTTGTTTTGTGTTTGAATATGCGAGACCTATCACTTCAATGGATCTAGTGATATGGGACCAAGTAATTATACCGAGATATTTTCCATATCTTTGTGTTTTTTATTTTACTGGACCAATCGGATCACAAAATAATGGTTCGTCTTTGTCTTTGAATTATGGAGCTTAGTTTGGACGGTAGGTGAATAACCCGTTTATGTTTCCAGCTAATCTTGCTCTTACATTCCTTTCTGATAAAGATTTGAATAGTGGACTACAGTCTATGAAACACGTCAACAATAAGTGGGTAAAATCCCGTTGGGCTAGGGTTTTAACAGGATCACCACTGCTTTGTTTCTCATAAGATTAAGAATATATTAAACTAAAGAATGATTTGGTGCGGATGCGTTAATTTATAACAGGATTAATTGTGTCTAGGTCTTAGGATGATGTTCATTGCTAGTTTTAAGAATATTTATGCCGCTTCGAGATAAGTAAATCATTGCACTAAAACAAACAAACCGACATTGAACTGGATTTAATATGGCTAATACAGTTTTCTATTATTTGGATTGAACGCTTTTCTTATATTCTGATTTTCTTCTTTAGTGGTTTATTGTCCTATTGAATTGGTATTTGTTTCCACAAACCTGTGCAGTCTCTCAGGCTGTGAAGACCCCCAGATTCATTAGACAAATATAGAGATAGTTTAACCAGTAAATAGACTAATTAGAACTAATTAAAATACTGATAGAATTTAGGATTAATGTTTCACTCTTAGTGTTTGACACCCTACTTACCGCGAAACTCCATCTTGACCGGGTGCACTGCTCGTTAAAGTGTTGTTTTAGGTTTGTCGGCTAAATATAAATTTAAAACTTGATAATCAAATAATTGACCCTACACGACAGCACATCAGGTTTTTGGCGCCGCTGTCGGGGAGTGAATTAATTTTTAAACCTTATTCTTATTAGTATTTCTAACCATTAATTAGTTTAGTTTAGTGTAATCTAATTATTTAATTCTGTTTGTATTTATTTGCATTGTGTGTGTAAATTGTTTGTTTAAATTTCCGCATTTAATTATTTTTAAATAGTATTTTGTTCTGATTGATCACCTGATACGCCGTATCCACCAGTTGGATACGACGTATCAAACTTTCTACCCAGAACAGCGTAGTGAGTTTTACAGTCTAAACGACGTATTTGTTCCTCCAAACAATACGACGTATTCTGTGAGCTCAATACGGCGTACTGGTATTCAACAGACCTATACGGCGTATTCAAACTAATTGAATACGGCGTATCTGTCATCTGACACAGTAGCAGACACAATTTTTTTTATCGATTTCACGTTTTATGTGTTCCCTTTCCCCAAGGGCACATCCTACTGATTGTTTGTGCTTAATTTCAAGAAACCATTTAACGAACAATGGCAAAACCTATTCTGAATAAAGCTCGAGAACAAAATCTTGCTGAACCAAGGGACGAATGCAACAAGGAATTCGAATTCAGTAAGGAATTATTAACCGAACTATAAAATAATACTTTCAGCGAAAGGTGTGAAGAAGATGTGATCGGGCATATCGGCAAAGTTCTCGAAATACTAGACTTGGTCAAAATAGCCGGTGTAGACCCTTTTTCAACTCCGCATGAAAGCCTTCCCTCTCTCACTTTCGAAGGACGCGAAAAAATGGTGGATAAACGAGGGAGATTGGAATATTTCCACCAGGAAAGAGTTAGTGAATAATTTTTTCAAGAAATTTTATCCCCTATCATGTGCTAGCAATTATGATAAGATGTGCGACGATGATGAAGAAGGTCGTGATCTACTCGAATTCATACCTTGGAGGAACTCGAAGTTCAAGGACCACAAAAAAGTGGACGAGACAACTAAACGCGCACTATTGTATACCTGGATAGAAATAGGAAAAGAGGAAGGACTATTGAATGATGAAGTTTCAAGCGATGAAGAATGGGAGGAGCATGAATACGGGAACCCTCCTAACGACTCATTCCCCAAACCCTATTTGAATATTAATAATGAAAAGGATAAAACCACTATAATGAAAATAACGGGGACGCTGACAAATCGAGTGGTATGGATCTAAGTGGCGCACCTCAATCTGAGAATATAAGTAATGAACATCCCAACGAAGGAATATGCAGAGTAGACAAATTCAAAGCGATCAAATACACGATTGGAGGTAATGAAGAATTCTTAGCCATATGCACACGCGAATGCGACTCTTGGGCACGAACTATTAACGGAGTATCAAGTATCTACCTTAGTGTCTACTCGAACGAGGACTTGTACGAGCATGCATGTCTATTCCGTCGTTACAGCCATGTATGCATGTCTCAGCTGCCTTGTTGGATGACGACTTTCGGTGAAAGTTAGAAGCTCCCTACCCTATATCATTCTTCATCCTAACCGCTGGTTAAACACGAACAGGGATGTGATCGGATTGTATATGTCTATTCCGTCGTTACGGCCGTGTATGTATGATGCAGCTGCCTTGTTGGTGTGGTACTTATGGTGAAAGACTGTTGAATGATCAACCCTAAGCCTTCTTAACCCAATTTATCTTTTGACTTGTTTCTCCTTAGCTTTAGCGGTGGAGATGTGTATCCTTGCCAAGCCTATGATACGAAACTAATCACGACTGAGCAATTGAGCGTACCAATTAAATGTTGCACCCTAGATTAGTTGAGTGATCTGAGTGTTTTCATTTCCATATTTCGTGAGGAGCTTGGTTATGTACAGGTGATTAGGACAAAACGATGCTTAAACGGAAAATCCTCAACTTCGGTTGGGAAACATTTTCATAAACTGAAACTTTTCTAAAGTCTACTTGAGGACAAGTAGGATTCAAGTGGGGGGATATTTGATGACATTAAATAATGTCACTTTATTATATCATTTATCCCATATGTTTTGCCCACTTTTATATAATTATTGCATTATTTGGTACTTAAATGCTTTAAAGTTGATAAATGCAGTAATCCAGGAGTGTTGTGTGCAGACAAGCTAAAAGGCGCATAATTTGGAGCTAAAACGAAGATATTTGAAGATTGCTGATTTTTGACCAATACGCCGTATCCAACTAAAGAGATACGGCGTATTCGCGCCAAGACTTCACAAGAAAACGCGTT
>BQNB010011459.1:0-81371 GCA_026074375.1 Tanacetum coccineum | reverse complement strand
ATGCTGACACAGAGAGGAAAGAAACCATGGTTATTGCTATACCAAATCTGGAGGATAACGGTTACACTCGTGAAACTGTGACCATCGAATATGAATGGAAGCCCCCATGTTGCACTCAATGTAAGATATTTGGACATGTTATTGAAAACTGTCCCCATATTGTTGAAATGGATAATGAGGGATTCCAAACTGTTAGGAATCATGGTCCTGGCAAGAAATAGAATGAACGTGTTATGGGTTTCAAACAAAAAACTTTGTATATCGTCCTGTTTCTAATGTGAAGAGTACCACTAATACGAAGAAGAAAGTAAACGAAGTGGAAAAATCGTCCACAAACACACAGAACAAGGCTGTTTCATCAAGAAATCAGGGTAAGTATGTTGTTAGTACCTCAAACTCCTATTCAGTTCTTAATGAAACAAATGATAACTTTGATGAAGATGACATGGAAAATGTTTATGATGAAACGGGTAGTTTTTTGGCTAATGTTACTAAGGAAACAAAGGGGGCAAGCACTCCCTCTCAAATGGTTTCTAATGTTTAGTGTAGCATCATGGAATATTAGGGGATTGAACCGCGCCCCTAAAAACAAAAGGAGGTTCGGCAAGTGATCAATGAAAATCATTTGCTAGTGTGTGCTATTTTGGAATCGCATGTGGATATTGCTAAGTTAGAAAAGGTGTGTGCAAAAGTTTGTATCAACTGGAATTGGATGATAATCCAAATATCGCAGATAAAGCGTCACGTAAAAGATCGAATGCAACCTAAATTATCATAGGTCGTATAAGTACCGAGTACTTGAATATAATCTTATAGTTGTTACATCGTACTATCGTTCGGGCTATCATAATCTAAGAGGTCATGACATGACGTTCGAGGAGTTAGGACACTTTAAATCGTAAATCCAACAACTCGTCGATACGCCATCCGAAGAGGCCTCATTATGAAACTCCCTAGTAATATAGTACTTTGATAACCGCATATAATTCTACATAGTTCAATCACCAACTAATGGTTTTGGTAAAATTGTGTTTAATAAGTAAAAACGTTTATAATTATCGTTTTAGTAAAACTAGCATAACTTTTGCGTTTTAAGCCCGATTTTGACGTTTCTTATGCCCATCTTTTCGTATTAGGACAAGTTATCATAATTTGACATTTTCGATATTTTGACCCTCTGGTGAACAGTAACTTTTACTGTTCACATCAGACGTGACTTTTATTTAAATTGTATTCGTTGTCGTAAAACCCGTAAATGTCGTATTTTATTCGTTATAGCTCCGTTTTTAACGATTCTTTCGAGGACGTTCTCGTTTTTGAAAGTTCTATAATTTTATGAGGTTTACAAAAATATAACTTTCTGTCATGAATAGTAACTTTTATAAAAATAGTTTTATAAAAGTATTAATTGTCGTAAACTCGCGAAATTCATAACTCGTTCGTTATTAATTGAAAAATTACGATTCTTATCATTTTGGAATCCTAAAAATATGTATAATTTGTTAAAAATATCAACACTTGCTGTTTATACAATTTTTATAAAATGTTTTTATAAAAATTCTTTTACGACTCCGTTTAATAGCGTATAACTTGTTTTTACCGTAACTTTTTCGTTATTTATCCGTTTGACAAGTTTCTTACTTTTTCGGAATCGTCGTGAAATGTATTATCTTATAAAAATATAAAATAAGTATATTTTTATAATACTTTTGGACAGAATGTTTACATAACATTCATAAGTCCATTTTTGACCTAGTTTTTATGTTTTACCACTTTAGACTTTTTAAGCTTAATTAAGATTGTAAAATACTTAGGTATCCATTTATAACTTCATATTACTAACCATAAAACATGTGTATAAGTTCATAATCAATATTAACTTGTCATATATATTTCTTTAACTTAAAACATATTAAGAGATCATAAAAACCCTAATTAACCCATAATCATGTTTACACCAAAACAACATGATACAATATTTTATCATCATTTTTAACATGATATATGTAATAACACAACATATATAAAAGTAATCCATGTGATCATTTCAAGTATAAACTCCATTTTCATGATAAAATCCTAAATGGTGATTAAACTAAATAGAAATAACATATGCATATCAAAGAAAGTTTACAAGAATAGAAAGAGTTCAAGTAGACCTTATGGTGTATGAAGATGATGATAAACAAATGCTAAACCCTTGTTTAGCCCTAGAATCCAAGCTTGCACTTAAGAAAACCCTTATTTTCTTAATAAAAACCCTAGCTTCCTTTTCTTGATTAACACTTGAAAATGCTTAGCCAATACTTGGAAATACCTTAGAATATCTTAGGATGGATGTATATAGAAGGGTATAGGTTAAATAAAATTTTGTATGGATTGTGTTGGGGGCTTGCTTCTTGCCGTAGCATATAGAGAGACAAAGGGAGAGGTTTTGTGAATTTTCACCAAGTGTTTAAGCATGTATGCGATCTTTCTTACTAGAGATACATGTATATATATGGTAAGACTTAGTCAAGGAGACAAGGTATGGTCCTAGGGATGGTCTTGGTCATGGTCTTGGTCAAAGAGACAAGGCATGGTGTAGTTTAATGAGAAGGCATGGTACAAGACTAAGTTGTGAAGTTTTCTTTCATTTTTCTTGTATAACTTGGTATACATTGCAAGAATTTCGGCAATAAGAAAATATTTGTGATGTTGTTTAGTAATTTTTATGTATTGGGTATAAATGTGGGTATTTGTTGAAGCGTAGAAAAGTTTTGGTGGTTCCGGGAGTGCCTAAACGCAATTTATCGCAAAACGTATACACTTTACGTATCCGATAAAAATAAAATGAACAAAGTAAATAATTATTCTCAAAATAATTATATAACTCTTGCTTGATGTAAACATTTAATTGATTGATGCCCGTTTACATTGAACGCTAATTTTTAACTTACGCGATTTGAACTTAATTCATGAAATCACAAGCAAACGCGTACAACGCTAAAAACAAATAGTAGATTTATCGACGTCGTCAATGACTTGAAAACATAGGGTGTTATACATGTAAGCATACTTAGCTATGAATTAACACAATAATCTACGTGATTAATGTGTAGGAGAAAAAGAACTTCAAATGTTTATCATACCAACCACATTTTGACATAATTTTACAAGTAGCAAATAAATTATGTAACAAAGTCACATACATAGCAAGATGAAAAAGTCAGGAAAACCATGTCTAAACTTGTAACATTTAGGAGCATGAAATATATAAGCATAAAATCATTATAAAGGCAAAATATTTCCAAAGGTTTAGACATTTAACTTATTAAGCAAATAGTCATCAAACACCAAGATAACGTCAAGAAAATTAATCATATCAAACAAGAACATGTAATCAAAACATGTATGTGCAATGCAAGGGGTCTTGATTGGCTAATGAAAGAAATATCATATTTACTACTTGTATGATTAGTATTCGGCGTAGAAAGTATTGCCATTTTAAACTTACTTTAGGCAAACATATGAATATAGACTTTTCCAGTGAGAGAATGAATATGAGACCATTACTAGCGGCGCTGAATTAAGGCTAAACACGACCATTTATACGGGTGATTCCACATACCCAACTTCTCTCTTAGAAGCAATTCAACCGTTAGGACAAAATCAGTTTCTAGTGCACTACGTTCTCCAGTATTCATTCTCATGTTAGGAAAATTTGTATTCCTACATTAGCCTTTATAAGTGTAAAAATGATGATAATTAGATTGGACTCATTAATACTTTGCCTAATGCAACTTAACTAAATGCATTATAACTAAGGTGAGGAAGATGTCATGTTATACACAAGATTCTAATACAGGTGTGTCAAATATATATAGTTTCGGAGCGGGGCAAGGCAGGGATGTTGTTCCCCGTCCCCGCCCCGAACCCGATAAAAATCCCCGTTAATGCCCCAAAACTCGCCTCGTAACCCGATAAGCATGCCCTGTCCCGCCCCCAAAACTTTGGGTTTCGGTTTTCCCTGTTGGATTCAGGTTTTTTGCCATCCTTATGTTTGGGAAGAGGTTTCATCTCAAGATCGGTCGGTGGATCTTAGATAGAAGTCTTAATCCTTAATTGCTCTTCAAGAGGCAATTCCTCGAAATTTTCATTGACTTCTTTTTATTGCTCAGGGATTTCTTCGACTTCGACGGCCATGAATTCATTATATTCTTCGTCGAGAGATGTTTCGTTGATCTTTTCCGATGTACTCAAGAATGGTTCAGAATCATTTAGCAATGCATTCAATTCTTCTTCAGTTGCTTCATCGATAACATCCATGCGGAAGCATGTGTCATCATTGAAATGGGAATGTTGCATAGCCTTGTCGATTAGAAAGGTGATTCTATCATCTCCAGCTCCTAGGTTGAGTTCTTTGCTTTTAATATGGATGATAGCATTAACGGTATGCAGAAATGGTCTTCCTAGAATGAGAGGGACTTTACGATCTTCCTCCATTTCCAGGATTACAAATCTACTGGGAACACAAATTTCTTGACTTGGACGAGCATATTCTCAGCAACTCTAACAAGATATTTATAAGTATGATTAGCTAAGCGGATACTCATCCTTGTGGGTTTCAAGGTGTTTATACTAAAGTGAGGCGTATAACGAATACGACACGAGGTTAATGCTTGCGCCAAGATCGGCCAAGGCTTAACATTTAATCGAGTTTGCTAAAGTGCATGGAATCAGAAAGCTTCCAGGGTCACCAAGTTTTGGCGGGAGCTTATTTTGAATGATGGCTAAGCATTCTTCGTTTCAGAAGGCAGCAAAAGTTTGCTCCAGCATACTTTTGTTGCTCACGATATCTTTTCGGAATTTCCCGTAGTTGGGCATGTCGGCTAGGACGTCGACGAGGGGTACGTTGATCCTAACTTCTTTGATCATATCCATGAATTTGGCATAGCGTTCTTCTATCTTCTTTTTACGTAGGCGTTGAGAGTATGTAATTTTTAGTTTATACGCCTTGAGTGGTGATTAATCGGATTTCTTTGGTTTAGAAGAAGATGGATTGTCCTCTTTATCGGCTTTGTTAGCCTCGTCATCACTATCATCGTGGATGATGGTAGTTTTATCATTGGTATTTATTGGTGGATCATATGTTTTACCACTGCATGTGAATACATTATTTACATGCTCATTTCGGGAATGTGGTGGATGCTAAGGTTTGTTAGTTGATATAGATGGTTCTGGGTTGGTTTGGGTGTTACTTGGAAGTGTACCAATCGGTTTGGTGGATTGTTGGTCAGAAATTCGACCGAACTTGGTCTCTAGGTCCCGAATCACAGGTTGGTGATTCTTTTGTCCTTGTTCCACTTTGGTTTTGAGGTTGAAAATTTGGTTCATGATGAACTCATCTAACGATTTTTGAGCAACCATGAACTCTCACATGATTTTCTCAAAATCAGTTTCATCGAGTTTCTTCTCTGGTGTTTGTTAATTTGGACGGTCGTCATCACGAAGTTGTGAGTGACGGTTGTCATCTCTTTGTTGGCGATTACGCCAATTTCTAAAAATCCTACCGTGGTAGTTTCCTCGGTATCCTCCTCGATGTCCTCCTTAGACGTAGTTAGCTTCTCCTTGTTCGAGTCCTCCCATCGGTTTATGATCACACTCCGGTGATGGGTGAGTTCCTCAACAATTATTACATCCGTCTCACATTTCTTACATTTCTCCTTTGATGTCTTTGAATTGCGAGTCAATCTTAGTGGTTAACGCTTCCATCTTTTCCATGAGCTTGGAGTTGTCGCTACCTTCACTGAAGGCAACGATTTTCCTTAGAGGTTTGGTTTTGACATCCTTAGACTAATCGAGTTTCAAAAGCACTCGGTCTTCGAGCAATTGATATGCCTCGTTATGGGTCTTATAGAGAAAGATTACTCCGGCGTCAAAGATAACTTGTGCAAAAAATTTGGAATGGTTCCACGGGCTAAACCATGTCCATGACAACTACAGAGTAGGTCTTTCATGCAAAGCTAAGATTTGACGAGTGATTCGTGTAGATTTTGGGTGAAACCTCGAATTTCTCCCATGAGTCGATCAAACATGGCGGGTGGAAAGAATCGGCTCACAAAAGCTTGCCTCATCTCTTCCCAAGTAGTGATAACACCGGGACTCAATTCATTATACTAAACTTTTGCATCTTCGAAAAGAGATGATGGGAAAAGTTTAAGTTTGATGGAGTCTACGTTGGTAGTGCCATATCAGAACATGCCATAAATTTCGACGAATTTGTCATTTGGTAGCTATAGACACAAGTTCTATAGTTATCTAAATTTGTCCTTGTTATGATTCAAAGATTTGAAAATTGAATAAGGGTATTGAAGCCATCTTTAACGAATAAGAAGTTCAATTAACTTAAAATGTAAGTTTGCTATGAGTTCAATTAGAATTTATAAAAATTCCATCGTTTGTATTATAACTTTTCACAATTAAAAAGTATAAAAAGTCTTTCTTTTTCCCAAAGAAAATAGACATGGTTTATCTTCCACAAGTAAAGAACAAATATTTGTTTACAATATACGTTACATTAATACATTAAACGAACTTGCAAAGTTCATTTGTTAGTATTTTCGATAATTAATCTCTTAAAAAATTAACTACCCAAGTTTATTTAAATAAACAATTAATTTTAACAAGAGTCTAAGATTCAACTTGACGTTCTACCATTAATGCAGTTAATCTACTAGAAACGGTAAACTAAAAAGGTAGACAAGGAGTGATATTTCCACACGTGCAACTCTTAGTTCGAATGGGGCCCAAGGCATTATAATCCATAATTATAATGTCAAGATCAAGTCAATATTGTCTGGAACAACATTGTCAAGTTGGCATGTTTTGCCCCATCGTATGCCTCGGGTCAAAAGTCTGACCAACCATACTCGATTTAAGTCGTCCAATACAAAATATGCAATAATTGATCTTTGGTCTGACCATATGATTATTATTACCTTGTTTTGAAATTCACCTAAGAATGTATTAGAGTAAAAAACAAACTCAAGTGATTTCGTACTTGGATAGTAAAGACTTGATTTTAAAGGTATAATATTTTGATAAAACAAGTGTACCAAAAACGTGTACAAGGAAGCATGTATACATCCTTGGTACACTAAGTTTTAAAACAGTTTCTGCTTGTTTTAATTTATATGTATTAAAAAGTCCTTTATATTTTATAATCCAAATGTGATGTATAAAATTAAGGATAATACAATTAATTTTACAACATCTTAATATAAGAAAATTTTACTATGAGAAAAGATTAAAGATTAACTTCTCGAACAAGGTAGGGCAAGACCTTAAGCCTTGCGCGGGAAAAAAATTCAAACCCTAGATAGATAACCATGAGGGATTTAATTACATCATTAGTAAACTTGGGACATACTTTACTATTGTTAAATAGTTGACGTAAAAATAATGTATTTGCATGTTTTGTTGCTGGAGCCAATTACGAGAAACCCGACCAAATGCGTTTCAAAACGATGCAAATCCAATAACTTTACATATATATTGCTCAGCGATCAAGCAAATTGTATAAGCCAAGCACTATACAATAAGAAAATAATAATGTATTAAAAACTAGTATCTACATTTGTGTTGTCGCGGGAGCAAATTACGGTTTAAAACCTACCAATGCGTAATAGAATACGAGATCTTAGTTTTATAATTTGATATTATATACAATAGCTTTTAATATATGAATCTTTTTAAAACCAATTTATTGAACTTATATATAAAAAAACCGACACATTTTATATATATAAGCAAAAAATCAAGTCAAAACAATTAATCACACTAAAACATGTATGCACATATACGATCAATAAATGCCAACAAATTAAGCAACCCAATAACTAAAATAAGACCCCCAACATGTTGTTAGAATCATCCAAGAACATTGGTACACATGCATCGAAAAATCGATTACAAAGGTCATTATACTTGGTATATAAGAAAAGACTGTTGTTAACATATAAAATTCACTAACTTGGGTCGATTCGGAGGTCAGGGAGGATAGAAATGATATGTAGCCATTCTAATAAGAGAAAGAGTGAAAGTGGAAAGATGTTTGTATTCTAGAAAGAGAAACAATACACACAAATGTAAATGGTTATCCTCATTTCTCCACGGAAGTATAGAGGGGGTATATATAGGCTAAGACACGATCATCTAACATAAGTTGACATACTTAGTCCTTGCGTGTCTTGCCTTTTATGACTAGATGTAATTCCGTATAAGTCTTCACATTTAAGGCTAACAATCTTCCCCCAATGTGTAGACATACAGATTACTTACAATGTTCCTAACAAGTACAAATACAACAAAATAAAGTCTTCCACGACACTTCCAATGCTGAAGACGTCTTCTGGTCTTCATACTTGTACTCTAGCTTGGATCTTATGTGTCTTTACTTGTTGAAGAAACACTGTAATATGTATGAACTGGATTAACTTCCCCCTAATTCACTCTACATGCCTTGAAAAGCTTTCTTCATACACTTTTTTTAACGAAGTTTCTAAATCAGTTTCCCCCCCCCCCCCAAACCAATAACCCTTATCTTGAGCATATTCGATACTTTGATGAGACTTTTACGATCTTTTAACTTTGTCATTAACATGCACAACGGAATTTTGTAGAAGACATAAACCACACCAAATATTGCTGCTACTTGTCATTAGGTCTTGGTGATTATCCGTTCGGGGGAACATGCAATAAATCAGCAACAAAATGTCCCATGCTTGCGGAATACTTCACACAAACCATACAAGGTGAAGTAGAAACCCTTCTATATCGAGTATACACTACTTCCCATTGGAAGTTGAACGATATTACTCCAAAGTACATGTTCTTCCCCCATGATGGTTGCAAACTCTCGGAAGCATCATTGTCGTGTACATCCATATACTCGAGAAGTTCTTGTCTTAAGCAAAAATCTTGATAAGTTTTAAAAGACATTGGAACTTTTGATGATTTTGCTTTAGGACTGTGAAGTTCCATTGTCATTTTGTAGCTTCAAGTAATCCGTAAGAATTAGTTTGCTGATCATTATCTCCTGCTTCTTAACCTATCTAGATAACTTACCAACCTCGTATTCTGTCGGCTATCTATTGTGACCACATAATGAAGTAAACTTGATATTCCAAACTTGAAATTAAAGTACATTCCCTAAATTTGTTACTTAAGCTTGCGCTATTGTTGATCGAAGAACGGTACAAAATCAGATCTCTAAGTACCCTATACCCAACATCATAAGTATAAGAAGTGCAATACATCTTGAAACTATTTACATCAGCAACTGCGTGTGACACTAAGCACTACAACGTAACTCTTTTAAGTGATAGTTATCAATGTCTTTAACCAACCACCTCGACTACTGGAAACTAGATAATTCAAGTCTCAATCACAAGTTGTATGAGTTTAAGCAAGTCATTAATCGATAGAGGGGGTTTAAAGAAAAGGGGTAGACAGTAGAAGGAAGTCTCGGTGATGAAATAAGTAGACGCCTTCGTGAAATCCACTTCAATCACAAATAAGAAATACCAAATCAACTCCGTGATCATTTGACATTCTTTAATCCGAATCCTTAGCCGTTTATTCGTTTGAGTGAATCTTTATTAGGATCGTTTTTTTTTTTTAAGCGTTAGTATTGTGTTTGCTTTGGTGCGTTTCGAGTTTGCTTGTCGTTTAATAGGAAAACAAAAGATGACATAGAAGTGGAAAACGTTGTCTAGCTAAATTGGAGTTAAGTACATAAGGGTAAACAAGAATAGGGTGAAAAGTTTCACTTTTATGGTTTAATGATTGTTACGTAATGCTTATGAGGACTTCCGATGCAAAGTCTATTGATCACGAGCGTATAAAGGGTAAAATGGGTCTAGGGCTTGTTTCACCCATTAATACTAAACCCTAGCAACCTGATTGGGTGTATCTCGAGTAATACCGTGGTGTACTGTTCTTGGAAGCTCGAATACCTTTTTAAACCAACTCACGAGTTAGTGTGTTAGTGGCATATGATTGCGTTTTTATTTAATTAACTTTGATATGTTAGGGTTTTTGTTTTTTAAAATGTGTTGAAAAATAATTATTTGCAAACTTTGGACACTATTTAATATATGTATATCTTATATATATATATATATATATATATATATATATATATATATATAGTAGGGATCCGGTGAGAAGTAAAAGTATAATGAGAAGAATAAGAAGGATTTCTAGCCACACATTTAAATAGGAGAGAGAATTTTAAGGGGAGATGCATCCATTTTTGTAGGTGCATCTAAAATGTGTGGTTGTGGTTTCTTCTCATCATTCTCATTTTATGTTTTCTTCTTATTTGATCCTAACTATATATATATATATATATATATATATATATATATATATATATATATATATATATATATATATATATATTTGTGATTTGTGTTTGTTAGTGGATTTGTGTTCTCCTTTAAGTGAGTTTCACAACGAACTAAAGAGTGCTCAAAATGAAGTTAATATGAACGAGATATCATGTCTCAAAGTGAGTCACTTGAAATACAAGATATCTCGTTCATATTAACTCCATTTTGAATACTTTTTAGTTCGTTGACGATGCCCGGCCTATAAGGAAACCGCAAAATCCCATTTTACAAACATGTAATATATTTATATATTATTATATATATATTAAATATATTTTTATATATAAGTTATACGTATATTATAGGTTTGAAGTTTGCAAATAATTCTTTTTGCAACACTTTTTAAAACAAAACCCTAACATATCAATATTTATTTAAATAAAACGCAACCCTTATGCCACTAAACATTCTTTAAATAAATTCGGTGACACACTTAAACTCTTGACCAAGCCATTTATTCTTCCACGAGTTGTAAGTCCAATGTAAAACCCCCAAAAAGCGATCTTCCAATTTTGCATTATTACTTCTCACAGTCCTATTCAGTCAAGAGGCTGTTAAGATCGAGATCTTACTATGGATCATTTTTATCTTTGCAAGATCGAAATCGTAAGATCAGAAGATCCTACTCAAATGTTTAAAAGTCTTATTTGTTAGTAATTTGTATTCAAAGCTGATTGTAAAATAAATTTATGAAGAAATAAGAGTTTTGAAAATTATTATAATATGAAAATTTAACGCGTAATGATTTAAAATACTAAAATATCCAATCATTTTACTCTTATAAACATTTATATATTATTTCAGCTTACTTTATGTTTTACTTTAAAAAGATTCATTATTTATAAGTTTATTGTTAGTTAATTTATGGGAAGTAGAAAAAAAATGACTTGAATCTAGATCTTAAGATCCTATGGTAAGATCAAGATCCTATTTGAGATTTTATGCCTTTTAAGATCATACGAAAAATCGACTCGTTTTTGTTTAAAGTGATCGTAAAATCAAAAGATTTTAAAAGCTAAATCGAGATCTTAACAGCTATGTAGTAATTTTCGCAATATCCGATCCCTTGAGAAAAAAGAAAAAAAAAACATAGGTAGAAAGGACACGCAGTGAATACGTGTCAAAGACAAAGAAAGTCAAACAAAATAAAACATACCAATCAAATCGATCTCCAACTCATTTTCACCCACCACCACTCGCCGGCGTACACTCCACGCCGGCCCCGCCCTAAAATGTAGCTGCCAAACTCACCGGAAAACCAACTAACAATCACTTTTATTTTACTATTTATCTTATCGGTTATATTTCCACCTTCCATCCATCCTCCGGTAAATGCTTTTTTTGTTTTATTTTATATTCATGTTTTTACTTGGGTCGGTTGATGTTTTCACTCTTGTTTACTTGTAGGTTAAAATGGTTGATTTCTGTTGTTCAAGTGTTATGTTTTGGATAATTTTAGGATTTTACAATTAGATCAAAAGGTTGACTTGATTTTTTATACATTTACAATTTAAATGATGTTGTTTTGAATTCTATTACGCGGTGGTTCACCTCTTTAAGTCCGAAGATGCATAGTGTCAGTGAAATGTTGTAAAAGTTATTGGTTCTTATATGTGCCGTAAAAATTAACCGGCATGAATTGATTGGAAGTGTGCGATTGACTCTAATGTCGAGCGGTAAAATTGAGGAAAGATTGGTCTAAGTATACCACAAATAATTTAGTTAAGAGACTAGTCAGAATTTTAATTGATTAGTGAAGAGCTTACTTAGTTATACAACTTATACTCCTTTGAAGCATCTTGTGGTTAACTGGTTATGTTGATAGCAATTTCACTATAATAAGCCGTATGGCTGTCAATAAGGTTTGTTTTATGTAGTATTGCTTAAGTACATCTGATACTGATTCAAGTTAGAGATACGTAATAATGTTGTTTTCGGTTGTTGTTTCATGTTATATAAGAGTGCATGTGCCACTTGGCTTCGACTATTATCTAGGACATGCTGTGATATTTTTCTACAAGCACATTAATATAATGTCATGCTGATGAGCTAATAGTACATGCTTGGGCCACTTAAGTTCCTCCCTACGTGTTAAGTGTTCTCCTTCGTCTTTTATTAGTTGGGTTGCATAGTCAGCTGTTTTATTGGCATCAAATTGTTAAATGGATAACATATTGACCTACCATTGAACTTTCAACTAAAGTCACCAGAACCCTTTTAGGAAAACCGTGGAAGTTAATGCACATTGGGTGTCTATATATTAGTTAATTACGTCCTATCTCCTTTAATAATTGTGAGTTTGATATGAATTTTGGTGGTTTGTATATATTTACTCTTGTCAGATTAAGCAGTCAATAGAAACAGATTGCGCATCTGCTTAACACTGTATATCAACTATTTAAGTACTACAAGGTCACTCAATTGTGTAGCTATGCATAATCTTTTTTTCAGAACACTTTCTATAACATATGCTAGGGGATAAAGGTTAGTGATGGAGGTATGGAGCTCTAGATGGACCAAACCATCTTCTGAGTTCTGATATGTAGATGACTTGAACTTTAAGCAATCAGTAAGGTTATTCCGGTATGTAGAAATCATCAGTTCAAGTTACTGAAGAAGTCTTCTTTGGGGATTTCAGGTGGTCACGGCAAGGTGGCTGGGCCCAATGCTTCTTTAATTTGCTACCAAAGTTTTATTTAATAATATTTTGATTTGATGGTCTGAACTGCGCAAATCTGTAAATGCCGAAAGGAGTCTTATATGGTTTTTGTAAAGTCATGGTTGCTCACAATATTCTATTAAAAGGTAGAAAATAACTGATGTTTGAACTTTGAGTGTATTTCCATAGAGCTCTGTCATATCAAATGAACATGAGAAGAAATTGAACTAATTATAAGTAATTGCAAAAAAGTTTTTCAATAGATAAAGGTGAATTATTTTCTTTATTAATAACTTCACACCATCTTTTCTTCAACAACCGCAATGCTTTTCGAACTTCTTAATTCAAGCCATTAAGTTTTTAACTAGCCTTTCATTGTTTGAAAATACATATATACCATGACATGCCAAAATTCATGCAGAGTTACTACTTTTCTTCTCCAAGCAAATAATTTGGCAATTTGTTAGTTTTGGGTTAGAAAAGAAAGATTTTTTCTTGCTAATTTTTAATTTGAAAATGATGATTGTTCATATTTCAAAATCAGAAAGTGATATTATAAATGTTGGAATATTATGCCATATTTTTAGCTTTTGTTATATATTAGAGTAAACTGCAAAATACATCCCTGTGGTTTCAACTTTCTCACATAATACATCTCTGTCAGAAACTATTGGCAGTATACATCCTTCGTTAGGCAAACGTTTGCCACAATACATCCCTGAGGACGAACGATGCAAATATTTTTCCGTTATCTTCTCACGAGGGATGTATTGTGTAAAAAAAACCACAGGGATGTATTTTGCAATTTAATTTTTTAATTTTTTTAATTTTTTAGTTTTTTTTAATTATTATTAATAATATTATTATTATGATTATTATGATTATTATCGGCCAATATTTTATTTTTGTATATTATTAATAATTTTTTTTTATCGGTATGTTTTTTTCGTTTTTGTCCGTTTTTCTCCGACGTTATTATACGTTTTCATACGATTTGTCCGCTTTTGTACGCTTTCATCCTTATTGATTATCAGTTTTTATCTGTTTTTTTTACGTACGAAAACGTATAATAACGTGGGAGTAAAATGGACAGAAACGAAAAAAACGTACCAAACAGATTAAAAAACAAAAAAAATTTATTAAAAATAAAAAACGGACGATTATAATAATAATAATCATAATAATAATATTATTAATAATAATTAAAAAAATTAAAAAAATAATAAAACAAAAAAAAATTAAAAATAAAAAAAATTTAAAAAAATTAAAAAATATATTTTCAAAATACATCCCTGTGGTTTTTTTACACAATACATCCCTCGTGAGAAGATAACGGAAAAATATTTGCATCGTTCGTCTTCATGGATGTATTGTGGCAAACGTTTGCCTAACGAAGGATGTATACTGCCAATAGTTTCGGACATGGATGTATTATGTGAGAAAGTTGAAACCACAGGGATGTATTTTGCAGTTTACTCTATATATTAAAAAAAGATATATATTCAATGTGTGTTTACTGGCATCTATAGATATGTTTGTCTTTGTTATCTAATCATAGTTGGTACTTAAATTTGATGTCTTATCTTCTTATGATCTTTTGCCTATCAGTTATTAGAGGAGTTGAAACTTATGAGCTTACAAATGTGATATGAACCAGGGCTGAATTCTTATTAAGATACCTAAATAACGAAAATAAAATACAAGATAGTGTCTACTTTCGAGATGTAGGTGACCTCCCAATGTCTAACGACTCCAAATTCTGCATACCTCAAACCTGTAACCGTAATACCCTATTAATAATAGACTCTCTATGCTTACCATAATAATTTAGCTTGGCCACCAAGCGAATACATATAAAAGGAAACTAATAATAATAGAAACAACTAATATAAATCAGCCCCTGCACTTATAAAATTTGCCTAAAAGTGCTGGATCGTATCATTACTCCCCGCCAAAACACACGCCTTGCCCTCAAGGTGCGACTTTAAAATTTTCTTTTAATCGATCTTTGCTCCTGCATCCCATCGTTGACTTCAAGTTCTGGTGCAGCCTCTGCATCACTTCCATCACTTTCATCAACCAGCAGCACTTGTAAAGTCTGACTTGGACACCGGTGATCTGGGGCGACTTTCTTATCACCACCGATAACACAATCCTTTAGCTCTCTTGGCTTGTAGTTCCGAATCAGTTAACCTTCTAAAGTTCTCTCCTTGGAAGTGGTTTGCTCTATTTTTGAACGGTGTAATTCACCTCCCCGTAAGACATTGTTACAAGTCTTGTTCTCATCAATAGAAACTGACAGCTTCATGGCATGGTGAAGCCCTTCTGGTTGCATCACATGAACACATGCACGAAGCTCAGGTTTGAGTCCATTAAAAAATGTGCCCTCCAAAACCGGTTCCGGAACTCCAACAAGTTGACACGCCAATCTCTTAAATAAAGCCACATAATCTCTAGCAGTGCCGTCTTGAGTGATGCCTAAAAACTGTTCATGGAGTGTTCCCTCATAAGATTGTTGAAAACGTTCCAATAACCGTCTTTTTAACCCTTCCCAAGACCTAAACAGAGCCTTTCCCTCACTCCAACGATAACATGATAAGGCCGGACCCTCCCCATACACAAAATCGCAGCCCACAACTGATCTATCTCCTGGATTTCTTGGATGTCAAAATATCGTTCCATTCGATATATCCATCCATGAGCATCTTCACCCTCGAATATCGGCATGTTTAACTTCCTGAAGCGAAAATGAGCCCCAAACGATCCCCTTCTATTTCCTATCCCATTCGATCCGGATCCTACTTCAAACTCGTTGTTTTTATCCTGAAACACAACACCCTCCACCCTTTTTTTCTTCGGATCTAAAGACCCATTTAAATTTCGGGTGTTCATGAGAAACCCGAGATCATGATATTGTGGACCGGTATTCTTTTTCTCATTCTCAGGTTGGATCTTAGAGGTCAAGGCTGCCGAGGCCTTCATCACATCATCGAATCGCTTTGTAGTCTCTTCTTGCCTCGCCTTGCTTTCTTGTTGCATTGCAGCGAACCTATCATTCGTTTCAGTATGGAACTCTCAGTTTCCAGACCCTCGATCTTGTTGTTAGCCATTAAAACTTTTGTGGTTTTTTTTTATGGATGAACAGTACCTCTTGAAAAAAAATAAGAATCAAAAAATACAAGATACGGGAACGTCATAGATACGGCAATAAGAAAAATATAAAAAAAAATTAAAAATATATTGCAAGTAGCGCAGTGCTCCCGTGAACATCTATTAATTCCAGCTTGTTCATAATGTGTAACTTTGCATTTTAACCTCAAGTTTAACCAATAAAATCACTTGAGTTACCCAAAAAATTGTAAGTAAGCATTTCATCCCCTTATTTGTTTTCGATGATCCGTCCCAAACGAATATTTTTCATCCATCAAAGGTGATTATACAGAAACAAGGGCCACAATTAATACTTGTGAATTCATTGAGTTTATTGATAATTCACGGTTGGGCCCAAAATGTTCATTGTTATACCCCACTACTCGATATAAAACACACATACCTAATATTTAGGTCATACCAACCCTCATCACCTTAAAAAAAACGCAGTCACCAAATTTATATAGTCTTCACTTTTCTCTCAACTAAATCAAATCGCTTCCATCCTAATAACTCCAACCAAAACGTATGCCAAATCTTCTTATGTCATCACTGAACAAACTAGAATCAAATACATAAATGATAAACCTTTTTACCAGTTCTAACCTTAATCCAAAACAACAATTTACTCAAGCCCTTTTCTTTGGGAAACGGCTAGGAAACGGCAAGGAAACGTTTCGGACATTTGGGAAACGGCAAGGAAACGTTTCGGGGGCGTTTCGGGGGCGTATCCGTTCCCACCGCGTTTCCAAACGGGAACGGAAGCCTTTTAGGCGTTTCGGTGCTTTAGAGCTCTCAGTTTCCAGACCCTCGATCTTGTTGTTAGCCATTAAAACTTTTGTGGTTTTTTTTTATGGATGAACAGTACCTCTTGAAAAAAAATGCCAGTCTTGCTCTGATACCAATTTGATACGAACTAGGGCTGAATTCTTATTAAACCAAAATAACGAATATAAAATACAAGATAGTGCCTACTTTTGAGATGTAGGTGACCTCCCAAAGTCTAACGACTCCAAAATTCTGCATACCTCAATCCTGTAACCCTAATGTCCTATAAATAATAGACTCTCTCTATACTTACCATAATAATTTAGCATGGCCACCAAGCTAATACATATAAAAGGAAACTAATAAATATAGAAACAACTAATTTAAATCAGCCCGCACACTTATAAAATTTGCCTAAAAGCGCTGGATAATTAAATGTTACCATTGACTTATCCTAAAATATATATCCAGCTTCTATTGTATCTCTTTGCAAAATAGTTTTAGTTGTATCTCTAAAGCAAATTACCATAAAAACTAGTTTGACCAAACTGCTATATACCAATTTAAAGAATCGCCTAGATGGTGGAGGGGCCTCTTGCGGAAATATTGTAATGACAAACTATATTCTTCAATGTTGATCAAAGAAAATTAATAAGAACTTAGAATAACGAAGGATGAAAATGTAAACAGTTATTTATAGTTGTGGGAATTTCACCTGCCTTTATTCCAGCTTTTTTTTAATTTGATCTTTCTATCTACATGTAAAAATAAACTCTTATAAGTGGACAAACGTTTACAAAGGACTTATTGTTTCCTCCCCAGAACATTATCTGCTTGCTAATCACGTTTATGACCATCTATTTTTACCCTGTGCTCAAAAGATGCAAAACCTGGAGTTGCTAAGTTTCAAATTGCTTGCTTTCTTAACTTCAGTTATTGGGTTGTTGGACTCCATTTTTTCTTCTTCCATAATTAATCCCCAAAGTAGTAATAAAGTTTTTAACGTGTTGCAAATATAGAACTCTGGAACACTTTAACACTCTAGTTCCCGAACTATATCGGGTTGTCATAAATTGAGTTTATTTTTTCATCATCCCGCTGGTGTCGTATGCTATTTTGGAACATATAGGTAGAAGTTTTATGTGGTTCATTGTGTCCCGTTATTCTCAAAAAACTGAAACTAGAAGAAATATATAATTAGAGGTTGCTGCAGTTGTCTGTAATCTCTACGAGTGACATCATTCTTTTGAGTAGAATCTATACTTCATATTAATAGTAATATGTTTAGAAGATGGACACACCTTCGTTTTTATGTGGTCATCGATCAATTGTCTTTTCCGAATACATGTTGAAATCGAAAAAGGAACACTAATTTTCGGGATGAGGAGATAGAGGTCAATGCTAGTCAGTGTAGTTTGATGGAGGGCTTTAATGTTTTAAGAGATATCTACAGTCATGTGAGATTGATATTTAACCATATGATGTAAATAGTGGTAATGTGTTGACCCAATGTTATGTTGCTGTTACTGATTCGTATTATACTAAACAAGGTTATCATTTATGCAGGAACGGCCATATCGAGCATGATACTGTAGCTTTGCCTATTCTGGAGGAATGGTAAGACCTTATGCTCAACAGCGCAACATTACTTTAAAAAGCTTTTTCTGCTGAAATCTGAAATAAAGTCTATCCTGGTGCAACACACTTTGACAATTTTCTTTTTGGTAAAGGATCACAATCACTTAAGTATAAAGACGTTCATGGCCATCATGGCTGAGAGGGATGCTGCCATACGAGAAAGAAACTTAGCATTAGACGAGAGAAAAAGGGCATATGCCGAGCGTGATTTGGCAATGCTACAACGGGATGCTGCACTAGCAGAGCGTAATTCAGTTATGCAGGAACGAGATGAAGCCATTGCAACCCTTCGTTTCAGAGGTAATTACATGAATGAAAATATCATGTCAACCCCTGAACTACCTGAAAACATACCCTCGTGTGGATCGAAGCGTGGTTTTAGTGATGAAGGGATGGATCGTATTTTTGAAATGCCTGAAGATAGCTGTACCAAAAGAGAACCTCTTAAGTTGGACGATACTTACCAGGTACCTCCCAAGCTTAGAAAAGTAACCAGGAAGGCTAAATCACCAAAGAAAGGAGGAAGAAAAAGAGGTGACAGTGTGAAAATGAAACCAGATTTTGGTGGAAATGACGATAGTTCTGATGATTCACAGCTTGAAGCATGGAAAGATGAATTGGGATTAAACCAAGTGAACTTTGATGAATCTGCAATGCCAGTTCCGGTTTGCTCATGCACAGGTGCACCACAACCTTGCTATAGGTGGGGCAGCGGTGGGTGGCAGTCAGCTTGCTGCACCACAACCATGTCAATGTATCCTTTACCACAGGTGGCCAATAAGCGATATTCAAGAGTCAGTGGTAGAAAGATGAGCGGAGGTGCTTTTACCAAATTGCTTACTCGACTTTCTTCTGAAGGTTACGACCTTTCTAGTCAGCTTGACTTGAAGGATCACTGGGCTAAACATGGGACTAACCGCTACAGCACTGTAAAATAAGCTTGCAGAAATCCGTATCAGCAAATATCTATGGTTCTGATGGCATTAGCTTGCAAAATATATTTAAACAAAAATCTTCAGTATAAGAATATCCCTGTATGAAGTCAGAAGACGTTTTTTAACTAGGAGAGGGGGATTGGGAAAAGGTTGATGCTCGTTGCCTTTATATTGTATCTGACAGAGAGAATCATGCAACTGTGAACTGTTTCCAGATATTTTATCTCATAGTTTCTTATATTCAAACTCTATAATTTGCATTGCAACTTTTGAAGAGCCACCAAAGTGCTTTGATTTGCACTACAAACCTCTTGCATCTCCATACGCCTTTTATGAAACAGTATGATGACATGAAGATGATCAAGTGTAAATACTATATATCTCCCTTTTAACTGTTTTACCCGGCAGATGCGCTGAAGAGGTTTGGCATGCCCATTGGTCTCATCGTTTCCGCATTTATCAAACCCCTTGCAGGAACTACAATGTTTTTGTAGTTAATTCGTTCCATCTGCTTGGTCTCCCTGCTGCATAGAATCATCGGCCAGTGACCTTTATCCTAGCACAGCTGATAGGGTTTAAACCATTATTACCATAAATTATTGGGGACGGGATGGAAAGACCTTTTTGAGAAGAGTTGGTAAGCTTGATAACTTGTTGAGACGTTAGGGTGTGGTTGGCGGAGGACTTTTGAAAGCTTATATGAGAATAAGTTTTTTGAAATTAGCTAGCTTTTATCATAAGCTTTGTTTGGCAACAAAATAAATAAGCTCTTATGAAATACAAAAAATATTCTTGTAAAAGCTACTTTTTAGAAGCTTTTGAGAACTAAGAGAGCTTTTGAAATGGTTAATTTACACTAATGCCTTTGAAAAACTCATTTCATAAAATTTCTATTTCGTAAAAGGCTTTTGGTTTTTTGGTAAAATAGTTAACAACAAAGGGGATGTTGTGAATAAAAAATCGATGAAAAGAAGTTCAAAATTTTCAATGCTATATGCTTACGAACAAAAAGTAATGAACAATGCAAATATTGCACAAACGGACATCACAATTTGATCTAATGATGAAGATTAATCTAAGATTTAATTTTATTTAATGAATAAGATTAAATCTTAAAAAACATCCATCACCCATTCTTACTTTTGTGTTTTTTTAATTAAAACACACTTTCACCCTTATTTTTAAAAATTACATATCGTAAAAACCGCAAAACGTTAAGATACATAAATTACACCATCGTGACGAGCATTAAATTATCTTTCAATAGAAGGACACTTTTATATACTTTCGGCAAACTTTTTTTTTTGTTTTTTCTCGGTGTAGTATTTTGTTTGATATATCACGTGTGATATTACACTAATCTGTAAGTCAGAACACTTCACATGCTTTCGTAAAATGGGTATAAATATTTGTGTGGAACTTCAACTGACTCATCGTTTTTGGCATTGAAAAATATATATCCTTAGCTTTCCAACCATTTATCATACATAATTTTTGGACCTCCAAATCAAAACAGTTTATTTATAGAAGTTGGTGAATATCAAAGAATTTTATTTTTTATCATCAAACCTACTTGAAGTATCACATGTGATATAACATATTTGTACGTTCGAATGTACCTCAACATGATGTCATGAAATAAGCATAAGTATTTATGTAAAACATTAAATGGTTCATTATGTTTGACATTAAAAAATAAACATCTTTACCATTCTAACCATTTATCAAACATAATTTGTAAAAATTAAATTAAAACACTATTTTCTCACAAAACTATGTTTTAACCTTTTTAATCCTACTAACAGTATAATATCACAAGTGATACATAACATTGATTACATGTTAAGAATTTTAAAAATAACCACAGTTAGTGCCACATTATATTGCTTTATCACATGTGATATTAATTATATGTGGAACACGATGACTAATGTCACATTATATTACTTTATCACATGAGATATCATTATTATTTATTTATCACTGGTGATACTACAATGTCAGGGGTAATAAATGTTAAGCCACGAGTAAATCTTACTTTATAAAGGTATTGGTATAGGGTTTAATAGTTAGGGGTTTAGGGGTTTTGGTATAGGGTTTAGTGGTTAGGGGTTTAGGGTTTAGGGTATAGATTTTAAAGTTTATGTGTGTGTGTATATATATATATATATCACTTATGATATTACACATAGTGGTTTGAGGTTTAGGTTTTTGGTATAGGGTAGTGGTCACGGGTTTAGGGTTTTTGGTATATATTTAAAAGTTTATGTATATATCACTTGTGATATTATACCTAGTGGTTAGGGGTTTAGGGTTTTTGCTATAGGGTTGAGTGATTAGGGGTTTAGAGTTTTTGGTATAGGGATTAGTTGTTAGGGAGGGGGTTTAGGGTTATTGGCATAGAGTTTAGTGGTTAGGGGTTTAGGGTTTTTATATAGGGTTTAGTGGTTAGGTGTTTAGGTTTTTTAAGGTTTAGTATATATCACTTGTGATATTATACCTAGTGGTTAGGGGTTTAGGATTTTTGGTAAAGGGTTTAGGATTTTTGGTATAGAGTTTAGGGTTTTTGGTATAGATTTTTAAAGTTTATGTACATATCACTTGTGATATTATACCTAGTGGTTAGGTATTTAGGGTTTTTGGTATATGGTTTAATGGTTAGCGGTTTAGGATTTTTGGTATATATTTTAACGTTAATGTATATATCAGTTGTGATATTATACCTAGTGGTTAGGGATTTAGGGTTTAATGGTTAGGGGTTTAGGGTTTTTGGTATAGATTTTAAAGTTTTATGCATATTTCTTTTGTGATATTATACCTAGTGGTTAGGGGTTTAGGGTTTTTGGTATATGGTTTAATGGTTAGGGGTTTATGGTTTTTGGTATAGGTTTTAGTGGTTATGAAGGAGGTTTAGGGTTTATGGTATAAGGTTTAGCGGTTAGGTGTTTAGGATTTTGGTATAGGGTTTAATGGTTAGGTTTTTAGGGTTTAATGGTTACGGGTTTGGGGTCTTTGGTATAAAGTTTAGTGGTTAGAGGTTTAGTTTTTGGTATAGAGTTTAGTGGTTAGGGGTTTAGGGTTTTTGGTATAGGGTTTAGTGGTTAGGGGTTTAGGGTTTCCGGTATAGATTTTAGAATTTAAGTATATATCACTTGAAATATTATAACTAGTGGTTAGGGGTTTAGGGTTGTTGGTATAGAGTTTAGTGGTTAGGAGTTTAGGGTTTTTGGTATAGGGTTTAGCGGTTAGTAGTTTAGGGTTTAGTGGTTAGGTGTTTAGAATTTTTGGTAGGGTTTAGTGGTTTATGTATACATCATTTGTGATATTATACCTAGTGGTTAGGGGTTTAGGGTTTTGGGTATGAGCTTTAGTGGTTATGGATTTAGGGTTTTTGGTATAGGTTTTAAATTTTATGTATACATCACTTGTGATATTATACCTAGTGGTTAGGAGTTTAAGGTTTAGGGTTTTAGGTTATGGTTTAATGGTTAAGGGTTTAAGGTTTTTGATATATATTTTAGAGTTTATGTATATATCACTTGTGATATGATGATGTGTCATTTTATACACTTTTTTGGGGTCGTTTAACCCCCTAAATCGTGTGTTTATGCTCAAAATAGGTACTTAATCATTTCTTTTCAGGTATTTTGCATTTGGAAGGCATTTGGAAGAATTACACATGACTTGGGCTCATTTGGAGAAGAAACGAACAAGACTACGGACCTACACCAACATTTCTCAAGATTATGTTCCCAGCAGCTGGAGACTGCGTCACAGTTTCTACGTGACGCCGTCACAACACATCCCAAGACGGCGTCACATATTCCACGACGGCGTCAAAAATCACGACCCAGCCCATTATCTAGAATATTCTCTTTCATGACGGCGTCATGACTAAAACGCGACGCCGTCATAGCGTTTTTCCTATATATACAAACCCGAATTTAGGGTTTTGAGTGTGTAACTTTAGAATAAAAAGAGGGTACGAACCCTAGTTCATTTAGCAGCTGTTAGGGAACCAAACTCAAACTGGGTTTAGTTAACGCCCTTAACAAGTGAGCTAGATACTTGGGATAGCTCCTCCCTATCGTGTTTTATATAACTGGACAAATAGGATCAGATAATAACAATCTGTCTTTGTCTTAAAATTGAGAGCTTAGTTTGGACCGTAGTTGACGCCCGTAATGGTTTCAACATATGTTTCTTTGATTTAAATTGATAAAAGATTTTTGAACATGGCCTACCAATATGTAAAACAAACACTGTCAACAGTAAGTGTGTAAAGTCATCGAAGGGCTAAAGGTTTTATCAAGATCAACCATTTGCTTTGATCCCTAGATAGATTTAAAAAATAAACCTAAAAGGATGCATTATGAATGCGAAACTTATTATGACTATGATTTCAAATTTTTCTAGGTATTAATGATGATGTCCCGCCTAAGTCTTAAGAATGATAATGCCGCTTCGAGTATAATAAATTCATTGCACCTAAATAACAAAACCAGCATTTAATTTAAATCGGATTTAATATGCTAATACATTTTCTATCATTTGGCTTGTACCCCGCTCCTTTATCTTCGAGTTTGTTTTCTTGCAATGTTTATTATGTTTAGAAATGATTATTGTCACCAAACCATAAAACCTTGCCAGTCCCAGCTGAAAAACCCCTAATCATCGTTAGAAAATGGTAAATATAGTCATATGTTTTAACAAGTAATTAGAATTAACTTAATTAGGGTAATTTAAAATACTGATAAGAATATAAGTTAACGACCTCCGCTCTTAAGTGTCGAGACAAAAGGACCCTACTTACCAACGAAACTAAAAACTCCACCCGATTCGGAAGGTACACGTCCCTGCCCGTTAAAGTGTTGTTTAAGGATAAGTCAAAACGCCTTAAATATAAATTTAAACTTGGTTAATCAATAAATTTACCATAACAAACTACAAACACATCAAGTTTTTGGCGCCGTTGTCGGGGAGTGAAAAAGTTTAACCTTTAATTTATTAGTATTTCTAACCATTAGTTAAAATAATCTAATTAGTTTAATTTAATTTAGTGTGATTTAATAATTTGGTTTAAAAAATTAAATTCCCCGTCCCGCCATTAATTAATTGTTTTCTAGGTATTCTGTCTATAGATCAACAGATACGCCGTATCCCCAGTTGGAAATCGACGTAACAACCTTTCAACTCAGAACAAACGTATTGATCTCAATAGTACTAAACAACGAATCAAGTTCATCAAACAATCTAGCGTATTAAATGTATAATCAATAACGGCATACTATACTGACCTTCAGTAGACCATACAACGTATTCAAATTAATTGAATACAACGTATTGATCATCTGATATAGTAACAGTGTTAAATTTGATTTCTACGTTTAGTTTTCTGTATTCTTTCCAAAGAGCCTATCCTACTGATTTATTATCTTTCAGGTGATGACAAGAATTTCTACTAAGGAAACTAATACAAACCTTTTGCGAAAACCCCGGCAAGTGTTTTCGCTCAAAAAGAGGCCTATTCGAGACACCTGCAAAACCTGGTCTTGTGAATGTTGAGTCGAGTTCACCAGAGCTTCGATCGATTTATTTTTCTCTCATTGAAGAACATTTAGAAATAAAAACTACAATAAATTAATGACAGAAACAATGGAGCACTACATGAGTCAAAGACCCTGGAAACTATGTGGTCCGGATTGCTTGTCTACGGGCCGCCCAAATTAATGACCAAACTCACATTGAGGTTAAAAGGCAATATCTAAAGAACTTCAACGAAAATACTTTAGAGCGTTTCCAGAACATGAAGACGGCAAAAAAACGAACACACCAATCGAAACAGTGCTTGGAGATCGTTTACGTATTTCATAATTCCCGAGGTAGACTCAAGTCAAGTAAATGCTCTTTGAGTTATTATTTTTTTCCCATGTCCTTAACTCTGATCCGACAAAGTCAATGGCTACAAAAACACCCATCAGTTCGTTTTACAAAAACTGTAAAACCTAAAATGAAGTTTATTGTTTTTTCTAAAGCAAGGTACTCTGCCACACCTTGCTCGTACATAAGAAGAAAATTGAGGAGAATCAACAACTTTCAAGCAAGAAACCGAAACGATAAACCTCTTGCCGAGACTAGGGAAAGATTTAAGGAACTCTTTGATGAAAGTGTCCCCAACACTATTTGACTGATAATTGGCAGGAAGTAATCTTGTATTATAATGGGCTCGATGTTTTCCACCTAGACAAATCCTAAACTGCTAAAGGTGCCATTCCCAATAAAACTGCTGCTAGATACAACAAAAAAAAAAATTTTTAAGCCATTCAAGAAATTGCCGAGTACTCCTCTCTACTCTCTCTAGGCATAACAGAACATCCCTCAAAGCCAAAGTACTGAAACTTCTGACTGACTAGCTTGCTAGCTATTCAAAGCCTCAGACTCAAACAACCTCGGGAGAGAGATTAAGAAAGTCAACAAGAAAGTATACGCTGCTCAGGTCGGATGCGAACTATGCAAAGGACCACACTACACAAAGGACTGCCCACTTAAGGAAGAAGGGAATACTATTGAAGAGGCTTATTACACACAATTTGGAGCACCCTATCAACCTGCAGGAAAATATAGAGCAGCATGGCCAGGATTTCTACCAGAACCAATAATGAAAATTCTTCGTCAACCCCTGATCAGAAGACCAGACATATGGATAGAATCACTGACCAAATTCATTCATGGCTGAGTCAGACAAAAGAGACAACTAAGAAACTCCGACAAATCAATGGAACTCGAGCTTCTACCAATGCAGCGATAAGAAATCAAGGAGAATCAATTAAGACCTTGGAAATTCAAATTGGTCAAATGAGCAAGGTTTTACATGAAAGAGTAAATCGTAGCACTTCCCTGGCTTAAACAAAACCAAAACCCAAGGATCAAAGTAAAATCGATCTCAACCGCTAAAGCTGATTCATCTGAGATACGCCGTATGGGATGCAGTCCATATGCCGTATCAGCTCACAGCACAGAAGCATATTTTCTGAAACAGTTCCCTTCCTGAGGCGACTACAAAACTACTACTGTGATGATTAAAGAGAGGCACAAGATGTGAAGATTCTGGAAGCTTATGATCACACCTTGTCTCAGAAAGAAAAAGACCCAGGTTAGCTTACTATTACCTTGAATTTTATTCCTAATGTTTGTTTTTGGTAAATTCTCTCTCTCTATACTACTCTCTAAGGAGCAAGTGTGAGTGTTAAGAAGAAGGCCATTTTCTACATACTCCAACCTTGGTTTAGGAATTTATCTCAACACTAGTTTAACCATAAGTGGACTGGCTGACAAACAATTAAAACAACCAAGTGTATTGCTGAAAATGTGCTAGTAAGGATGACAAATTTATTTTCCCTCCCCATAGACTTTATCATCTTGACATAAACCGAGTGATGTACGATGTCCTTGATCCTCGGTCGAACCAATTTTTTGTCTACTCTTTATTGTCCTACTGCCCATAATCTAAGATTTGATGTTTAAAAAGAAAAAATAACTCTAAGGGTCGTGGAAAGAAAAACTTGATTTCAAAAGTATAAAACCCGCTACATTAAGCTTAATCAGGAGGGTCTTTAAGTTAAAAGATCTTGTATTTAAAAACAAAGTTTATAGGAGCAGGAATACGTGTCCAAATCGACCCACTTTATGGTAACTATACATTGAATATAAATGACCTTTGGACACATAACCTCTAGACCCCGAGAGCTAATCATCAAGATGTTAATTTGTAGATAACTTTTTTGTCAAGAACCTGATAATGTTAAAAAACCTAGTTCTGAAGATTGTTATCAGATGAAATTATTCCCTATGCATAATTGGGAATGAAAATGTTAATATGCTGACTTCCATCCCATCCTAGTCTGAATAATTTAATAACCAAAAAGCTTTATTATTTCTATAATTAATAATTACAAGGACGATCAGAGAAGGGAAATTCCAGCCGGAAGCTCTATAGAAAACCTGTTACGTTGAAAATTTTCTATTCTTACAGGTTTTAAAATCATCATTGACGATGAAGACATAGAAAGAAGATGTTACAACAAGTTTTACACACCGAAGCTCGGCAATGCCATTCTTCATGAAATAACGTATGACATGCATGCCCAACATGAAATGATACTCTCACCTTGGTATAAGTTGTGAGCTTACATGATAAGAAATGAAGATGAAAGCACAAAAGCTAACTAAACGACTGGCTGAATCAAAATGCTTCCCAGTTAGATAACGCCATTCGGTTTAAATTGTTCGTTTTCATTATTTAATTGTTTTGCCACGAGGCCAGGTCTTCCCAGACACTACCATAAACGTCGTATCGAACCCCTCTGGATACGCGTATGGATGAGTCTGGAACGTTGATCCAAGTTTAATTAATTCCAGTACTTTGAAGAAAATTTTAATTATTTTAACAGGAACCATATGAATGGCTAGTCCTTTGGGTTTGGGATACGGTGTATTGATCCCTGTACAGCATGTGTGTTTAATTGTTTTCCTGCATTGGAACCATTGTATAACCGAGATATGAATTGCACTTTTGTCTTCTAAACTTTTATGCAGGACCTTGCTATAAGGAAAATCGACGTTATGGGGATAATATGCTCTCGAAAAAGACGTGTTGTTGAACTCATAGATTAAACGAGTATTCTGAAAGCCTCATCAACATACTTTGCTTTCAAATAACTCAAATAGGAGAATCATCCCTAGCAACATATTCAGGGATTCCTTTTCTAATTCTATTTCCCTTTTGTCTCTTTAATTGGGTTTATCTATACAACGAGGACGTTGTATAATTTAAGTGGGGGATGGAGAATTAGAATGCCTACTTGTCCTTTCTTTTTACAAATAATATGCTATATGCTTAAATTATGCCAAATTTAATTTTTTTTCAAGATAAACATGACCTCATGACAGATAACCTTAATACCAAATTGTAGAAATTAAGCCTATCCATTTCCCAAACGTTTTACTAAAAATTCCCCAAAAAAATTAATAGTGTGCCGTTGATATAGTGGACTTTAGAACATGCTTGGTATACAAAAATCAACTCGGGTAAACCAACCACAAACGATGGTACATATGACTTGCATAGAGAAAACATTTTTAACTTGTAAATTTCTAGGAATACACCAAAAGAGCCTAATGTTATCAAATTAACTAACTACAAACTTGTTAGGATTAAAAACCCCCGAGTAACCCCTTTGCTTACTCTCACTATAATAGTAAATCCATAAAAAAAACTGTTGAGGGCCATTCTTGTTCTTTTTATCACATCATAGGATGTTTATTTCGTTACACAGACAAACCATTACAATAACCTTAGACCTACCACAATAGATGAAAAGCCTACTTAATCAAAGTTTCTATTTGCTTTTGTGTAAAGTTCTTGTATTCCTGTGTCAAAGTGAAATTTCTGAGCTCGTTATGGTCGAAAAATTGCACAATGCAATGAAAATATGTAGCATCGTGTATTTTGCTACATCTTCCGGCCGCGATATAAATTATGTCCGAAAAGATGAAGATGTTAAAGGAGAAAATATCCGGAATGAATCTATAAATGTGAAGAAGAGCTGAAATTGCAACCGACGTCTATCCTATTAAAAAAAAATTGAAAAATAGAAAATAGCATCAAAAAAGGATGATTGATAAGTCTGTTCGTCTAAAACTTCAACAACGAGCTTATAAACACTTTTTGTAAAAAGTGGTTGAAATCAACAACTTTTGAAAAGATATGAACTTAGTATGTTTGGGGAAGTTGAACCGTATGTGGAAACTTGCCAACATAGGTTGTCTTTGTCATCTCTATGATCGAACGGCTTTTGTATATATTTCGATCTTTATCATGGAACGGTCAGAAAAGTTACTATCAGACTAACTTATTTTGTTAAATAGCTTAATCTATTTGTTATGTGAATTTTACATTACAAAAATTTTGCTCCCTTTCCAAGATCATTACACCTTTAGTTTTTCACTCAAACTGTTGAGATCTGAGTCATGCATGTCTATTCTATCTTAATCGTTACGGCCATGTATTCAGATTCAGCCACCATTGTTGGTTTTAATACTTTTGGTGAAAATTAGAAGATCCATACCCTATATTGTTCTTCATCCTAACCCTTGGTTTAAGACACTCGAATAAGTATGTGATCGGACACACATGTTTATTCTATCATTACGGCCGTGTATGTGTGCTTCAACTGCCTTGTTGGTGTGGTACCATCGGTGAAAGATTGTTAGAATGATCACCCTTTAGCCTTATAATAAAAACCCAATTTAATACCACCTTTTTACTTGTTCTTCCTCCTTAGATCTAGTGGTGGAGATGGGGTGTAGTTCCTCCTTTCCAAGCATATGATATGAAGCTAATCATTTACGGAGAAAATGAGCGTACCAATTAACTGTTACAAAACCCAGATTTAGTTTGGTGATCAGAAGTGTTTTCATTTCCATATTTCATTAGGAGCTTGGACCTGTACCAAGTGATTCAAACTAAAGAAGTGCTTAAAAGGGGAGGAAGCGAAAAATCCTTTGACTTCAGTTAGGATACATTTTCAATATAATCTAGTATTCTGACTTGAGTGACCAAGTAGGATTCAAAGTGGGTGAGATATTTGAAACATCTAAAATAATGTCACATTTATAATTACCATCATTTATCCCGAAAATTACCTATTTTTTATATAATTATTGCAAAAATTTGTACTACGTATTTAAAATGTGTTATTTGCAGTAATTGAGGAGTGATTTATGAAGACATGCTAAAAGGCGCATATTTTGGAGCTAAAACAAAGACATTTGAAGATTAGTCATTTATGACTAATACGCCGTATTCAGGAAAAGAGATACAACATATCAGCGCCAAGTCTTCACAAGAAAACGCGTATTCACAATTCCCAATATTGACAGTATCCACACTCTGCCATATGTCTAATCCCTCTCTATCTACTATCTCTCTACTATCAGAGATACGAAAGATAATTATTATTTTAGGAATGTATATTATGCTGATCATAAACTTTTGCAAGCACCGTAAAGCATCCCAAGGAGATACAAACCCACCAATACAAAATACCGATTGGACACCAAAGAAATAAGAAAACGGGGAAATGCCCAATTACGCGTATCTAAATCTATTCCTTTTTCAGAGACTATAAATAGAAGACTCGGAAACGAGTTTTTCAGTGTGCAAAATCATATTCTTCATACCATACTCATAAAAGATGATTTTCTGAAGAAAAGAAACAACAAAGGGTCAAGCATCAGATCGAACCTGACGAATCCATAAAGACAAACCGTGTAATTCCTAACTCTATTAATCACATTTTAATTATTGGTATCGTTCCGTATAAAAATAAACGTTTAGTTTAACCATTTGGTTATATGAATCACGGCTTGTATCATTACAATGGTTATGGGCTAATACCCTTGGGTATTAGCATCTTAATAAAGATTTAAAATGTTTTGTTTTGGTTTATAAAAAACAATAAGAATTTCTTATAATTTATATAACTCGTTAAGGAATTTTAAAATTAAGTTTATCCACATGAAACATGTTTACGTTTTTGAATACGCGACCTATCATGCCACTGGATCATAGTTATGCCTTAACAAGTGAGATAATACTAGGATATACATACACTATTCTCCAAAATTCGTGTTTTATATTACTGAACCAATAGGATCAGAAGTAACGTTCTGTCTTTGGTCTTTAAATTTAAAGAGCTTAGTAGTTTGATACCGGCTGTCAACCCGTAAAGTTTCCACCAATGTATGTTTTCTTGATGAATTGATAAAGAATTGAATAGTGGAACGTACAAGTATATAAAATACCGTCAAAAGTAAGTAAGTGGGTAAAGTCACACAGATGTGGGGCTAAAGGGTTTGACAAGAATCATCATGCTTACATCCCAAAGATAGATATAATAACTAAAAGGATCTGCGTATATATTGCGGGAGTGGAGTAGCGTTAATTTTGTGACAGTATTCAACGTGTCTAAATTGCATAAGGATGATGTTCTCCTCCGCCTAAGTACTAACAGCATGAAATGCCGGCCAGCTTCGGATATGAAAATCATTTGCAAAAAAATAAACAAACTACAAGTGAGCATTTAATTAACGTGATTTAATAATGGCAAATACAAATTTCTATTATAGGCATTGTACGCCGCAACTTTTATCTTTTGATTGTTTCACTCTTGCATGTTATGTGTTTTTAGAATTGATTATTGTACACATAAACCCGAGCCAACTTGAGCCCAAGTCTCTCCAGGACTGAAAATCTCACCATCATCGTTAGAAAGCGTATCAAGATAGGTTTAATAATTAATTAGAAATTAACCTAAATTAGAGTAATTAAAATACTGATAGAATGATTAGGTTGACGACCACACGCTCTGAGTGGTTGACAGAATAGGACCCCCAACACTAACAACATATCACCGACAACAACTCCCCCCGCCCCTATCCTTGTACACTGCTCCAATAAATTTATGTTTTATAGGAAAAGAGTCGGCTACCTATAAATGAACAACTTGGAAATTAAATAAATTGACCCAACATGACCGATCCAACAGTCAATATAATAAACATATATAACTATCACATCTAGACTTATATGTTGTTTATTGATAATTTAAATTGTCATGATTGTAAGCACTTTACTACCATAAACAATTCTTTTATATATAATTTTCTTACACAGACACATTATTGTATTCATTATTGTCATTAATAAGTGTTCATGATTTCTTAAATCACATCAAAAATTATTATCACACAATTTGCATTAGAAATTCGAACCATTAAACTAACAAAACCATTATAAACTAAATACAAAAAAAACCCAAAAAGCTGATTAACCAAACCAAGAATAAACCAAAAAACCAAAAAACCACGCGAACCTAATATAAACCGATAAGCCGCACATAATGCACAAAGGTAAAAAACTTAACTATTTTTTGGTTCTTAAATTTTACGGTTTTAAAATAACAAACCAAAACAAAACCACACCGAACCATACTCAACCATATATATACATTGAGTGCAGACCTTATGTAATAAGCACTCACATCACACATACAACCAAAACCCGTATGTTTGAGTTTTGAACCATGGGGCTCCAAGTAATCTCTCTCTAGTTTGAGGAGTTGTTAGAATGGGGGGGCGTGAGGAACAACTGTTGGATGACAAATGACATATATAGGGAGCCAATGTTTTGGAAAAACAATCACAGGAACTCTTTTTCATTTCATTTTTCATTTCAAATCACTCTCACTCTCCCACATCATTCACCCGTTCCACACTCTCTATCCCAGGTCCTCACTCCGCCCATTCTCTCTCTGCATCTGGCCCTCAAACCATCACCTCTTATACCTTCATCACTTCATTTCTAATTCACACACCTTCAAACACACACTAACACACAATGACTTCTTATCTCCTTCAATATAAAGTCCCACTATCCTCCCTCTCATCATCATCAATCTCAGGCAAGAAATTCCAACCCTGATCGCATCACGCCCGCCGTGTCATTCACCGCGCCGAAGTACCAAAAACGTAACCGTACCATGCTAAAATAAGGGAGACTCTTCATGCGGTATTAAGTTCAACCATGACAGAAGGTAAGATCGTGTCATGGAACATTTCAGAAGGTGATGTTTTATCCAAAGGTCAGTCTGTTGTTGTTGTTGAGTCTGATAAAGCTGATATAGAAGTTGAAACTTTTTATGATAGGATTATGGCTGCTATTGTTGTCCAAGCTGGTGAGTCTGCCCCTGTTGGTGCTCCTATTGACCTTTTAGCCAAAACCAAAGCCGAATTGGAAGAAGCCAAGGCCAAAGCCGCTACTTGAGGACAAGTAGGATTCAAGTGGGGGGATATTTGATGACATCAAATAACGTTACATTTATACTATCATTAAATTGAAATTACATAAAAACTAATTAACAACTTGAATCGAAAAGTTTAAACTACTTAAAAAATAAAACTGAAAAATTTAAACACTAAAAATTACTCTCCCATAAGTGCTGGAATGAGGGGGTTTTTATACCCGAACTTGAGCTTCTCGATCCTTCTTCTTGCTTCAATCTTGGCCCTTAGTTCTTTCTCTTTCCTTGATCTATCACATCAACCGTTGGATTTAAATGTGTATACACTCGGATCATTGATGTGGCTTGGTGTGCTAGTTATGTGAGTGTACACACACGTCACATCAACCAATGAGATTGCTTCTTTCAGCCAGGGTGGAATGGTTAGGGGATGATTGATAGTGACAGATGGTTAAGGAGTGTGAGGGGGTTGTTAACCCTAAGGTTAATTAGAGTGTGGGTGAGGGGATTATTAACTAGGGTTCATGTGTGTTCGAGTTGTTCGTGTGTGTGTGAGGAATTTGATCTTATTTGGGGAAAAAATGATGCACAGTAACTGTAAAAGGGTTATTAACTTAACCGGGTTGGTCGGGTTAAGGGTTCGGGTTAGGGGTCGAGCTGTGATTGGATGAGAGGGTGGGTCACGGGTAGATTTGACCCGGCTCATGACCCGCGCTTTTTGTAAGTTTGGGGCAATTACACAATCGGCCCTTGTGTTTGGGCAAGCACTATTTCAGCTTATGAACAACTTTGGGAAATTGCATATTTGGCCCTTGTGTTTATGGAAACAATGGAATGGGGTTTTGGTTTTGACTGTGGTTTCTTGCAATTGACTGTAGAAGGCTGAGGCATGATTTCTCTGGCTTCGGCTTTGAGATCTTTAGCTTCTTGATCACTCATCCGTTCTCGTGTTCGTTTTTGACTGATTTCTTGTGATATTTGACATATCCATACCTGCACACATAAAACTCAGATACAAGCACATTTTTGCCATTTTTGATCCGTTTTGGGTTTATTTGGGCCTTTTTAAGCATAAATAGATATGTGTATTCTACACTTATCAAAATTCCCCAAACTAAACGATTGTGTGTCCTCACGCAATATCACATGCCTTATAACCAAATACCTCGAAAATTCCCCAAACTAAACCTTTGAAAAGTAGCAAAGAGTTTTGTTTAAGAGATCACAAGTTATAAAACACCCGACTTCCCATTTTCTAAGATTTTTCTCTTTTTATGATTTTTCTTGATTATTAACTACCTAACTACAATTTATTTGTGTTGACATAATGCAATGTTTTCATTACCACATTGGTAACTTTTAGGATCATAGAACAAAAAGCACAATTAAGACCTGATGAGATGATGACGAGAAAAGGTCACGTAATAGACATATAATTCTGATCGAGCTACAAAGACTCGTTAATAAAGAAAAGCGCTTCTTGGAGCATACCTAATTCTTTTCTCGAAATTAAGAGTTGTCGTGTGTGTTTTAAATTATTACCGTTGTTTTAATATTGTGAACTATCTTTGAACTAGCTTTGTTTGTCTTTAACCTTGTGCTTAATTTCATTCAAATTTATTTTGCCAAATAATAAGTGTAAGGGTGAATTTTATCCAGCTTTTGAGCAAATTCTAACATGGTTTAAATGGAATATGTGTTTAGATTTAATTCACGTCAGTTTCGAGCAATATAAATTGGAACTTGAAATCTCAGGTTTTTGAAGCAAATTGTGTACATATGATTTAAAACTTCTTGAATCAATGCAGGAAATTTTTCATCAAAATAAGAAATTTTGTTTTCACAACTTGTGGAACGCGTCACGATTAACACCGACACCGTCACCACAATATCTATGACGGGTCCACAAAAACCTGAACGGCGTCAACGCCATCCCCAAAAACTTAAAGTTTTTAATTATTATTTTGAAAATAAACTTGCCTAACATATTAATATAGGTATACTTCTGTAGAAAGCAGAAACCCTAATGATTTAACATTCTCATCAGCCTATCCTTTACTGCTTTATCGAGTCAAACCCTAAATTCACATGTATATGGGTTTATCGCATAATTTTATGCTTGTGTATTTTCTTTTTTATTATTTTGAGCTTTGTGATTGCAGTTTATATTTTATGATGAAAGAAGCTTGGAAATTCTTATGAAACTTTCATTGGAAGATTCTGTGGAGGAAGATTTACAACCAGTTATCGCTGTGTTTCTTCTCCATTATTAGCACACTAGGAGTCTATTTTTTCCTTCTTTTCTTTTCCCTTTAATTCGTTTTTACGGGTACTTCTATAAAACATTGGAGACAATGTTCAACTTAAGTGTAGGGGGAAATAATCCTTAGAAACTATTCTTTCATTTGCCATTTGCCATTTGCTTTGTCCTTAACATGATGGGTAAAATATCAAAACATAGCATAAGAGGTAATTTTTACCAAAATTTAAATTTTTTTATGACACATACCGACGAAAACGAGTAGTATAAGCGTCGCATGCGGATAGGAATTTTATATACAAGCATAATACCCCTCAAAAATGTCCACCCCCAAAATATAGGTTCACTTTAGATCTTTAGAATTCGTGAATTAATATTGTATACCCAAGATAGTTTAGAGCCTTTTACTTTCCGATTAAAGAGTGAGCAGTCACATGTGTCTATTCCGTCGATAGCGATGTGTTTTGGTCTTCGTCGCCTTTCTGGAGCATTGAGATCGTTATTAAATTATATAGTGTACCGGTAGTTGTTTTAAATTCTAGAACGTTTTGTGATGCATCCCGAGACCGCATAGTAAGTATTAGGATTTGCTTGATAAGAGGCATTAGGATTAACCCATGTTCTAAACCTGTAATTGTTATGATGGTCACATCGATCATATAACTATCCCACACCCTTGCCATGCACTCGCCTTTAGTGCAGGATACTCCTAGTACAACTCTCCAAGCCTATCCTTTTTCACGGTTCTCGTAATTTTCTGGTGGATTCCAGATTATTAATGAAGAGCATTGTCACCCTTAAACCAATCGTTACACCCAAATCGCCTTAGCCTACCTTGTATGTACTCACCTTTAGTACATTATTGTGTTTTAACCCAAGTTAATTATTGAGTACACGGTTGCTAAGTCTTTATCCTTGTAAATACAGTTTTGGGACGATTGAGATTCATGGTAGTATTTATTTCGCGGAAGAATGGGGAAGAAAAGTTAAGTCAATACCCCCATATATTTGTTAAATGATCTCATTGTTATTTTGATCCACCTTAAATTGGGTCATTAGATAGATTGTAAATATCGAGCATGTAAAAAGATCAAGTGTAGGGGTACGTGTTATAAACCCCATGTGATGTATTATGTTATTAAAAAAATGAGAAAAGAAAAAGAAAGAGATTAATGTAGAAGTTTGTTAGAGTTTGTAGATCTTCGTCGAGTCTTGGCTTAGCAACCAAACCAAAGTGTATTCGTGTAAATAATTAGCTAACCCTTCCATCCAAATTTCACCTAGAAGCACCCAAGATGATATCCATCGATTCCGTGTTCATTATTATGTTCATCCTTACACGCTACACCTCAAAACCCTTAAAAGACCTCTAGGATAGTAATGAATAATCTTAGCACCTAGCGTGTAAGTTTATCAGTTATACTCAAACCTATGTAATTTATAGCTATGATAGTAATGATTGTTTAGATTTCCCGTTTCCCCATATTTATGAATTTATTATCCACCCCAGTGAAAGAGAGAATCCCAGAACAGCTATGTTGAGTGCGTAGTAATACTTTTTGGCTGTTAAATACTAAATAAGTCTAAAGGTTAGTGTTGTAAAATACTTTTAAAGAGTAGATAAAAAAACCCTCGAATTGTGATAGTCTAGTAATGAAAAGCCTATTTGCTGAAACAAGTAAATCCTAAGTGTAGGGGTATTTGATGAGGTGTCATTTTATACACTTTTTCAGGGTCGTTTAAGCTCCTAAATCGCGTGTTTATGCTCAAAAAATACTTTATATCGTATCCTTTTCTGGTATTTTGTATTTGGAAGGCTGTTGGACGAATTTCACTGACTTGCTCATTTGGAAAGAAACGACAAGACTACGGACCTACACCAACATGATCTCAAGAATTTATGTTCGCAGTAACTAGAAGACGGCGTCACATTTGTCCTACGTGAAAGCGCTTCACAACACATCGCCACGAAGCGTCACATATTCCACACGGCGTCAGATGATCACGACCCAGCCTATTTATCTAGAAATATTCTCCTTTCATAATCGGACGTCACAACTATAATGCTACGCCGTCACAACAGTATTTTCCTATATATACAAACCCAAAATGTAGAGGTTTGTAAGTGTGAAACTTTAGAATTAAAAAAAGACTACGAACCGTAGTTCGTTTTGATAGCACTTTTGAGGACATTATAGGGCCTAAAACCCCCTATTGTACTTCTTCTAACTCATTTGTAATCAAGTAAGGGTGTATTTAGATCTGTCAATATGTTCTATTATGTGATTCATCTATGTTCTTGCTTTATCTTTAACATGCTTGGTTAAACCTCCTATTGTGTTTATTTATGATTGTATAAAACATAGAATGTAGATCTTAGTGGTGTTGCTTCTTGTGATAGATGTGCATGTTAGGTCTGAGAAAACCAGCTTTTGTCTGTATCGCTGTTGATATGTCTAAGAAAACATGATTGTGTAGAAAGGATACCATCGGGTAACAGTCTTCATACTACCTTGCCTCCTAATATGGTCGATCTACTCTTAATATATTTCCCATGCACTTAGTATACCTTTAGGGGCCTTGTAATAGTCTTCATACTACCTTACTTATGTGTTGCCTTAATAGAATACTAAGTAGACGGCGGGTTCGTGTAATTCGTTCATGACTTAGGAAATAATTACACATATCATCATAAGTGTGACAAGGCAACAACACTAGGAGAAGCAATCTAGGGAGTAATACATAATTAAATAAACACAGTCTTTTATTATATTGTTATCACCAGTAGCCTAGATTTATATTTAGTTTAATAGCTAAAACCAACCAACCTTTCAATTATATGATTTACTTGCTTTCCATAAAACATAAAAACACAAAAAGAATCTTCCCTCAACCCTTAAAATTCTGTTAGACCGTGATCAAGCCTTCCCAACCTATTCCTCGAGTGAACGATAACAACCCCCGAGTCTTGCCTATACTACTAATACAACGATTAGGTGCTCTGCCTAGGAAGTTGTAAAACTTTGTTTAGAAGTCTAACGACGACCGCATCATGATATTATGCCTAGTGGTTAGGGATCTATGGTTGTTGGTATAGGGTTTAATGGTTAGGGGTTTAGGGTTTTTGGTATAGATTTTGGAATTTATGTATATATCACTTGTGGTATTATATCTAGTGGTTATGGGTTTAGAGTTTTTGGTATAGAGTTTAGTGGTTAGGGGTTTAGGGTTTTTGGTATATATTTTGAAGATTATGTATATATATCATTTGTGATATTATACCTAATGGTTAGGGGTTTAGAGTTTAGTGGTTAAGGGTTTAGGGTTTTTGGTATAGGGTTTGGTAGTTAGGGGTTTAGGGTTTTTGATATAGGGTTTAGTGGTTAGGGGTTTAGGGTTTTTGGTATAGGTTTTAAAGTTTATGTATACATCACTTGTGATATTATACGTAGTGGTTAAGGGTTTAGGGTTTTTTGTATAGGGTTTACTGGTTAATGATTTAAGGTTTTTGGTATAGATTTTAAAGTTTATATATACATCACTTGTGATATTATATCTAATGGTTAGTGGTTTAGAGTTTTTGGTATATGTTTTAGTGGTTAGGGGTTTAGGCTTTTTGGTATAGATTTTAAAGTTTATGTATATATCACTTGTGATATTATATCTAGTGGTTAGTGATTTAGAGTTTTTGGTATATGTTTTAGTCGTTAGGGGTTTAGGGTTTTTGGTATAGATTTTAGAGTTTATGTATATATCACTTATGATATTATACTCAGTGGTTAGGGGTTTAGGGTTTTTGGTATAGATCTTAAAGTTTATGTACATGTCACTTATGATATTATACCTAGTGGTTAAGGGTTTAGGGTTTAGTGGTTAGGGGCATAAGGTTTTTGGTATAATATCATTGATAGATAACGTATGAAAATAGAAGCAACCAATTGATAACTGCCAAAAACGTCTCAAAACAGCCAAATACGTCTGAACACGAACGAAAACGCGCGAAAGCTGGCGAAAACGCGCAAAAGCTTAAGAAAACGCGCGAAAGCGGACGAAAACGTGCGAATGCGGACGAAAGCATGCGAAAACGTAAGAAAACGTGCGAAAACGGACGAAAACGTGTGAAAACGAAAGAAAACGTGTGAAAATGAAAGAAAACGTAAGAAATCGTGCGAGAACATAATAAAACGTGCGAGAACGTCTAAAAACAGACAAAAACACGCGAAAAAGGACAAAAACATGCGAAAACAGCCGAAAACGCGCGAAAGCCGACAAAAACGCGCAAATGCGGACGAAAGCGTAAGAAAATGTCCAAAAACGGATGAAAACGTGTAAAAACGAAAGAAAAAGTGCGAAAGCGGACAAAAACAGAAGAAAGAGTGTGAAAACAGACGAAAACGTATGAAAACGTGTGAAAACGGACGAAAAAGTGCGAAAACGTAAGAAATCGTGCGAGAACGTCTAAAAAAGAACGAAAATGTGCGAAAGCGGACGAAAACGTACAAAAACCTATAAGAACGTAAAAAAAATAATAAAAACGTAAAAAAACATATAAAGGCTGTGTTTGGATAGGGGCTTTTAGGGGCTTAAGGGGGCTTGGGCTTTTAAAATAAGCCGGCTTATAAAATAAGTCTCGTTTGTCAAGCGGGCTTATGAAAGGGCTTTTAAAATAAGCCGGCTTATAAAATAAGCCCCATAATAAGGGCTAAAAACTTTAGCCCGGGGCTTTTGAATCATAAATTACTTATATACCCACAAAAATATCTAACATATACCCAAAAAAAATTAATTGTGTCATTTTTAGTAATTTTGCAATAATAAGCCCCAGCCCCAGCCCATTTGCCAAACAAGTTTAAAAAAATACAAATTTTAATTTCGGCTTATAATATAAGCCCCAGCCCCAGCTCCAGCCCCAACACAAGCCCCAGCCCCAGCCCCAGCCCATTTTGCCAAACATACCCAAAATGTCAAAAGGTTAATTAATTGCAATTTGGACAAGATTTGCCAACTCTACAAATAATGAGAGAGTGGTTAGTGTGAGTTTTAGTAAATTTACACTTTTGGTCCTCCATGTTTTTTTAATTTTAAATCTTGTCTTTTTAATCTAATGAAATGAATCTAGATTTGTCCGTAAAAAGAAACTAATATGCAAAATAACTCACCTGATATCTTTATCTTTACCATAAAGAATAAAATAATGTTAATAAATACAAACTACGTTACATAGCGTTGGCGTAAAGGCAGCTAGGTCTCATACTCATTAAACAAAACAAAACAAACAAAACATCTATCATCACATAATTTCCTCCAAATAATAATCTTGTTTATAGTCAATCAAAAAACATACAATACTATATTTTATTAGAAGAATCTAAACATATTTAATTGGAGTTTGGAAATTGAATTATTCAAAACCAATTACATTAAACACAAGTAAAGAAAAGAATCCTTGTTCTATTTGACTCTGATCTTGTTTTATAAAGTTTTGGGGATAAAATTAAATTAGGGTTTTGAATATATGATTGTACGGAAAGAAATGAGCTGGAGGAGAGTAGCGAATTCCGTACAAGGGTTTAGTGCGCATACTGCACTTTTGTGTTTTACGGTTTTGCTTCTACTTAAACTTGATCATCATCTTGTCAACTGCTCTTGGTGGTTAGTTACTTTCTTTTTATCTGATTGTCTCTTTCTGTTTTTTTATTGGTTTCGTATAATTGTACTATTCAAAAGTACAAGTTTAGATTGAAAATTAAGGTTATTTCGCACTTTCTTGTTTTTAGTTTCCTTGAGAAGGGAAGGGTTTTTCTCCTTTAGAGAACTTTGAAAACCCGCTTTTTCATTTTTTAGTGAGAGATGAAAGTAGAGAAGGTGAGGGTAGCGTTTACCTGTAGAATTTTTTTTCTTGTTTTTCCGTTTCTAGATTCTTTGAGAAGGGAATGGTTTCTCTAGAGAAGAGTTAGAATTTTGAAAACCCGTTTAGATGGAGTTTTATTTTTCCTTTTAAAAAAAATTACCTCGGATTGCGACGGTTAGCGGCGACGACTAGGATGGAAGGTGGAGATGTTACGATTGGTGATTAGGGTTAAAATGAGATACTTGAACGGTAGATCGGGAAATCCCGTCTTTTTTTGTTGGAGAAAGAAAGTGGAGAAGAGTAGATTGGTGTTTTCAATTTTCATACTTTTTTTGAAAATTGTTGGAAACAAGTGTCACTAAACGGGTTTTCAGCATTTTCCTATGAAAAATTTCATTTTCAGCATTTCCATATGAAAATTTTCATGAAAAAATGGGATGCTTTCCACCAACTAAACGCACCCTAAGGTTTTTATTCTTTCTTACAAATGAATTTTCTCTTTTTGGTATTAGGGGTATTGTTAGTTGGTGGTTTATACTTGTATATCAAGTTTCTCTTGCTGTAATTAGGTTATTTTGATTCAGGGTGGTTCGGGGGGTGTTGTCACGTGACACTAATGGGAAAAAAAAACCTAAATTTTTCTTGAATGCACCTATGAAAAAAAATCTTGTTTAGTTTTTCTTAAATGCACTTGGTTAATTTTGGTTCTGATTGTAGTAGCTATGCGTTTTATATATTTACTTTTTCGTTGAGCGTAGAATGTATGTATAAGTCATAGGAAGTTGACTACGTGTTCTATATGGAAGTTGTAAGATATGCTCATAGATTGACTTGTGGGAATACTTTGGATTGTTTAGTTTGGAAAGATATATTGTGTTCTGCTTTAGGTGAACAAATTAGGTTTAATTAAATGTGTTTACAGTCTTAATAAAGTGGAGATCTTCAAATAGTGCTACCATATTTGGTATATGAAATCTAAGAGAGTAATAATTGGTGGAGTTCTTGATCTGTTGTGCAGGATCATTTTCTTCCCACTTTTCCTATTTCATGCAATTGTTGCCCGAGGAAGATTTTCGTTACCTGCACCATCAGTTCCCCATGGTCGTGATGTATGATATCTTTCTTCAACTTCTTTTTCGTTATCATTTCTTTTTGGTTGTGCGGTTTTCCAGTCGAAATAGTTATTTGTTTATGTTTTGTGCAGTGGGCACCGTGTCACTCAGTTGTTGCAACGCCTTTGCTTGTTGCGTTTGAACTGCTTCTTTGTGTGTTTCTGGAGAATCATGACGGTATTGTAACATATTAAGTGCTTGTCCTAATACGTGATACCATTTTCAGCTTGTTGATGGGCTTTCTCTTGTAAAATCTTTCCTTCATGTAAATTATGGTTACTTAAGACTGATATCATATTCGATTTATTTTGTGCAGTTACCAAGCCTCCAGCTGTAAGCCTGCAACTTGTTTTCCTTCCTCTGTTAGCATTTGAAGTTGCCATTCTTGTTGATAATTTCAGGTGCTACTTTTGTTTTGAGAAATTCATCTAGTAATACTAATCTTATTCTTACCATTTTGAGTTTTATACCTTACCTTTTCAATATATAGACTGACAAACTATCATATATACAGAATGTGCAAGGCCTTATTACCAGGAGATGATGAAAGCGTGAGCGATGATGCAATATGGGAAACGCTTCCTGTAAGTTCACCTGATATACAAATTATATTTGGGTGCATATAAATATGTTAGCATATCTGTTAAGAAGAGATCCTTTGACCTAAGAGTTTGAAAGTTTTCTAATTCTTAAATTTCCTTCCTTTTTTGTTTCCCCATGGATGTGCTTTTTAGGCTTGTAAGTCGTTGAAGTTTCAGAAATCAGAGTAGGTATATCTTATCTAAATGTGACTGAAGGTTGGCATTATAAATGCATATGTTGATTACAGAAATAGAAAATATACATGTAAGGAAGTTATTTTATTTTTTAGCATGCCAAATCCTACTTCGGTACACTTTAAAAGCTAAAACCTCGAGTCCTTGTCAATAGTAGGAACCCTGGTGTTCATTTTCAAGAGAATTTTAACTCCGACTGTTGCTTGTTTGATTTTATAACACGAATAAATTTTATCTGATGTCCTTTAGTAATCCTTATTGCTAACATTATGGCTTGTGAAATTGTATGTTTATAATTCTCTGGTTTTCTGAAGTGCTAGGACTGTGGCTCTTGTTATACAACTAAACAAATTTATATCAAGTGTGCAAGAAAGCAAAACTTGATATAAAGTTATAAGCGTCTAATGGATAGAACTTTCTCATCACATGACTTTATCCACATTCTGGAAACAACTATTAACTAGTACGCATGTTTTCTTTCAGCATTTCTGGGTTGCTATCTCCATGGTTTTCTTCATTGCTGCCACCGTCTTCACCCTTCTGAAGTTATCTGGTAATTTTTTGTTCTTTGTGGCTATCCTCTAAAGCTAATTTTAGACATATAGAAGGAACCCTTTTGTGACGTATTCCCTTTTCGCACCACTGGACATTAATGTTTGAACATTCTTGCTATGCCATACCTGTTTCATAATTTCATATATGGGAAATAAGTAAGTTATTGAAGTTATTAGTTCACTTTTTAATAAATCTTCAATTTTGTGCTTTTCAGGTTTTGTAGATGCTTTAGGCTGGTGGGATTTGCTCATAAATTTTGGGTAATTGATATTTTTCCCTTAATGGAAATTTCTATCTTCTTTTATGCAATAGTATAATTATTCTAATTCTTTTCAATTTTGTGCATTTCAGCATTGCAGAATGCTTCTCCTTTCTTGTTTGTACGAAGTGGTCTAATCCAGTGATCCACAGAAATTCACAAACATCTGAAGCCAGCTCATCATCCACGGCTATTAGATATCTTGATTGGAATAGTGGCTTAATCGTTTCATCTGATGATACCTCTGATGATAGCATGTGTAGTCTACAAGATATTGGTGGACACATTATGAAAATTCCCATTATTGCTTTCCAAATACTCCTGTGCATGCGCTTAGAGGTATGTTTAACTAATATGGTTTTCAAACCATTGTTTGTACGTGGAACTACATAATTTGGAATATGCTTTTTTAATCTTAGGGAAAACCTGCGGCTGCTAAATCAATCCCTCTTCCGGTCATCTTCTCTCCTATATTTTTATTACAAGGAGTGGGAGTCCTACTTTCTGGATCAAGATTGGTGGAGAAAGTTATTGTTTTATTACGTACTGGAACTGGTACAGGAAGATACTTCACATATTCTGCTCGAGCTCGCGACTGTTTTGGGTTTTTGAACCGTGGCTCCAGGTATACATACTACCAATATTCTATAGGAGGCTTGGCAAACTAATGCTAGACGAGGATTACTTCATATCTTCCAGATGATATGTGATAACTCTAATTAGGAATGTAAATTCTATTGTTGTTTATGACCCTTGTTCTCAAATAGTCAAAAACACCTTACTTTAAAGTTTAAACCATAGGAGTTGGATGCCAGAGCCATGACCTGCATATCTGTTACTGTGTCATGTATGATACAAATGTTCTGTTATTAGATTGAAATTTAGAGCGATAGAGCGAAGGTAGGAGATTTGATGCATTAAATGTATGCTTTGGGCAAATGTTTGACAGGTCAATTTAAGCTGTTTCCCCCCTATTTTTGACCCATAGAGATAGAACATGACCTGAATCGACTCATTCATAGCTGAATGGTTCGAAATTGCAATCTCCGCCAATGGGCACTAGAAGAATTGCAAGATTTAGTGGATTGAACGAATCCAATGAAAAGTTACTTACCCATGCATTGTTTACTTTAATTGCACATGCAGGCTGCTTGGTTGGTGGTCTATAGATGAAGGAAGCCGAGAAGAACAGGCAAGACTTTACCAGGATGGGGCTTCCGGGTAAGTAATTTTCCATCTTTGCAGATTATTGCTCTGTATGTGTTTAAATCTCATGCAAGCATTAGTAAAGGAAGGGTGGAAATATAAAAACATATCGACTCCTGCATGAAAAATTTCTTGAAAAAGAAATACGAGTTGTTTTGCTTGTAGCTTCATATAGTGTCTTATAATTCCAAATGGGATGTGGGCTTAGAAATTATTGATTCACGTCTGTATACGTGGATGATGTGGTTGATTATATTGTCTGATGAGTTTCTCATCAGAATTTTTAAATATCTTACGTTGGAGTAGTTATTTATTATACAATGGCAATTCTAAGCATATGTGAAATGCTCATCGTTTATTATTTGAACAAAGCAAATATATAGTTTAAACATGTGATGAGATTGGAATGTTCAGCAACTAATAATTGTGTACTCCACTTTGGTTTTGATTTTCTTGTGGATACATGTTCTTAATGGTAGTCTCTTTCCTACTTTACTAACTTGATTGTTTTAGGTTTACTCAATCTAGCTCTTTTCACCTATTAACTCGATTCGTCTATTTTTCCGCCTCTAGGACAACATAATATAGATAAACAAGATGTGATGTTGTGTCAAAGTTTATTTAGTGTGTAGCATGTAATGTATGATGTAATTTTAAACCATAACTTATTTGTTTGAGTTTCTAGACCAAGATTCACCAAACTTTCATGACCACTTAAGAACCAAGAAAACCTCGTAATGGTCACTACTCTTACTTTTACATTAATTTATAAAAGTCTACGCAGTTCTCACTTTTACATTAATTTACCTTAAGTATACGTTCCTTTTGGTTGTTTCTTTCCTACTTTGCTTATCATCATGTGAAGGATGTATTTTGTCAATATTTAATGTCTTTCCTACTTGGTTAGATAATTATTAAATTTCCATAAAAATGCTATATTTGTTACATTTTGTGTTATAGAGAATGCATTATTAGGAATTGCTTTCATGGTATATGCCTTTGTTTCCTCACATTTGTGTTTGCGTGTATATATACAGCTACAATACTTTTTGTGGTTATCCACCTGAAATAGTAAAGAAAATGCCAAAGAAGGATCTCGCAGAGGAGGTAAGCATATCTTTCTGTACATCCATAGCATCTTTTATAATATATAAATCTCATGTTTTTTTTCCTTAGCTCTACCAATAGTGTACCGACATTGCAAGACATGATTGCAACATCTAAACTTTCTTCGTTTCAGGTTTGGAGACTTCAAGCAGCTCTTGGTGAGCAGACAGAAATCACAAAGTTTAGCCAACAGGAGTATGAAAGACTTCAAAATGTAATTCTCCTTATATCCGTTTTATATTGGCATCATACTGATGAACTCATTAACTGGGTCATCTTTATTTTACCTGGTCACCAGTTGCTTTCTTTTCTCCTGGTTGCAATCAAAAAATAGTTTTAAGAACTTAAGTCACCTCTGCATTTAAAAAAAAAAAAACCTTGAGTATGAACTTTTATTACTGCCTGAGATGGTGGATTCATATACTCTTTTGTTGCACGTGAACAATATGTCTGCAGGAAAAAGTCCTATGTCGTGTTTGCTTTGAAGGAGAGATAAGCACAGTACTTCTCCCGTGTAGGCATCGCATTCTTTGCAGGTACTCGTATTATTCATTTAAATTAGAGGTGCTAGTATGTTTAGCTCTTTTGATATGGGTTGAAATGGGTCGGGTTGGGTCGACCTGAAGCAATTCTTTCCAATTTCTTTTATAATGCTTTAGTGTTTTCCGAATAAGATGATCTAAGAAGTTTTTATGCCTTAATAGTACACCTCAGGCAACCTTTGACCTGTTTGACCCGTTTCCTTCAAACCTGTTAGTCATAACAGTCATTGGGCAATATGCCCTTATACTTAAAATAACTATATATCCTCTCTACATTATGATTTCAACTTAAATCTCTGTTTTTGCAGTTCATGCTGTGATAAATGTAAGAAATGCCCTATTTGTCGTGTTAGTATCGAGGAGCGGCTACCTGTATATGATGTATAGCCTTAAAGTTTATCTCGGGAGTTCACCAGACTGACGAATATCCGTTCAGTACATGACACATGACACATGACACATGACGGAAAGAATAGTTTGGCTCGAGCTTTACAACAGAAACATTCAAGATTCGAAAATTTGCAGTTTCTTGATAACATATCATACTTTTTTTTTCTGTGGATAGGATGTAAATATGTGCCGATAGTACATCTAACAGCTCATTTTAAAAAGCTTGCCTTTTTTGTATATGGATTGCAAGTTTGCAACTCGATTTAGGGGGTCTGCTGAGAAAGATCTTGGTTTGACTGGAGTGAATTTCGAGTACAATTGACATAGACTCGGTTCATCATGTTAATCAAATTTCTAGATGCCAACAGAGGCTGGAAACTGGACTGAACTGATATAGGCGTGGTCCTAATTCTTGATGGACTCTTTATGGTATATTGGTAGCAAAACCTAACATAACACAAAAGGAAACAAGAATAAACGAGTTACGATTAAGGCTAAACAAATTAAAGTTGTTGCAGGTTGACAACACATGTCTAATAAATGTGTTACGTAACTCGTTCACGCAACACATGTTTTACTAAATATGGCTTAAGTTTAGTTTGACCCGTCTAAAAATACAAATAACAGATATACATCAGAACATATGTATTTAGTTTCTTTTTTCTAAGGGCCCGTTTGGTATGTGGTATTTGACTTTAGGATTTGGCATCAAAGTATAATACATTGTTTGGTACAAGCTTGTGGGTTTTGAAATGGCATTCAACCCCAAATATGTGGCTTCCACAAATCCTCGCCTATTAGCTTGGTTTACAGGAATGATGGTTTTATGTGAGTCCACTTCAATTCTTGACCACTATCACTTTTTATTTTATTTTATTTTTATGTTTTAATTATATAAACATTAATTCAAATTGTATATCATTATTTAAAACAAAAAATATTTAATTTTATATTATATTTTTTCTCTCATACATCAAATCAAAATCTAAACTCAAATCCAAATTTTAATCCTAATCCTAAATCTAAACCTAAACCCATCTACAAACCAAACGGACCCTAAGATACTCGAAGGTACTGGAACTACTTTTCTTTCATTAAATATAGTAAAAAATTAAAATTCAATAATACATACATTCATACAATGCGTCACCAATGCACAAACACATACTTATTGATTAATAAACACATTTAATGTTAAAAGGAGAGTTATATTGGATACCATAAATTGCTTGGATACCAGGGGACTCATCCACATTATCAATCTAAAAAGAAATCAAAGGCTTAGATTAAAAAACATTTTATTATTTCACTTATTTTTTATAATTTAAATATCTCATTAATCGTTAATCGTTAGACAAAACAAATTATACCGTCATGACCAACATTTAAGTATCTTTCTATTGACGGACATTTTGATATATATTTTTGACCAACATTTAAGTATCTTTCATATGTGATTTATCAGTAATATCATATGTGATTTAACACTAATATCACATGTAATTTTATTACTGTTTAATCACATATTTCTCATGCAAGTTTTAACAACGAAAAAAAAAGGAAAATCGTAAAAAAACGAAAACAAAACGTGAAAAAAACGAAAAAAAAGTTTGTCGAAACTCGAAAGTATATCAAAGTGCATATCTATAGACATATAATTAAATGCTCGTTGTGATAGTAATTTTTTTTCGTTTAATGATTAACGGTTTGAGAAAAATTAATATTTGAAAAAAAAGGATGAAAATTGTTTTGGGTTTAATCTCATCCATTGAATAAAGATGCATATAGAGGGTGTGGATTAGTCCATTGGTATCCAAATAAAGTTTAGTATACAAATGAACTTAAATCTTAATGTTATTTTTAAAACACTAATTACTAATTAATGTTATTTTTAAAACACTCATAAAATAAAAAAGTACATGTTGTTATACACATTGTACAAACTAATAAAACACACAAAGCTTCATACAATTTATATACTAATACATATAGTTTTGAAAGCCGGACCGGACCAACGGGTTCAACCGGAAACAGGAGTAGCTACCGATTCGGCTAGCAAATAAAAGCCGTCTGAAAACGAACCGGAAAAAACTGGTAAGAACCTATAAAAATGGTTAATTACATGGTACCTATCGCCGCAACGCGCAGATACCCTGCTACTTTTATATTATATGTGTTTATATTTCCGTTTACCTCACGGTGGGTTATATTAATGCCAGAATATTTATCAGTGTCTCTAAAATGTTCCAAGGTTGCAAGTGGATATGGGGTCATTGATCCATTCAATCCAATTTATGCGTAAATTCCTAGTTCTATTTGTGATTCAAAAGTGAGAGAGGGTTTTAATTTCTGTTGGAAATTTAGTTTAATTGTAAGGTTTAGTTCATACCTGGTAATGAGGTTGGAGGTACGGAGAGTACACCCAGAGGTCACCGAACACCCTGAATCTGATAGTGGTTAAAAGGAATTCATGTCGCTGATGAACTTCAGTGAGTTCACTCTTCAGTGAGTAACTCTGGACTGAAGGATATTCATCAGTCTGATGGCTTCAACGTAAGCTGAAGGATACCATCAAGGAGTAATCCATCAGAGGAAGTATCCTCAGCGGGTTAACTCATCAGTAGGTTGTTTCAGTATTGAACTCTCAGCAGGTGTGCTTCTCAGAGGGCTAGCTGATGATTCAGGACACTGAATGAATAACACTCTGGATTGAATTCAATGACTTGTAACTGATTTGTCCGTTTCTTATGATAAGTTACAATCACATTTAATGACCACATTAATGGGTCGTGTAACCACTAATTTCTGAAGTCAAAGAGGCTAATTATGGATGAGATTATATCTCTTATAATCTTTCATAATTCTTTGACCAAGGACTTGAGTACTCTCCTATAAATAGGAGATCATAACTGCATGAAGAAGATATAGAAAACCTAAACACTTCGATGCGCTAGGGTTCTTGATTGGTGCCTTAAACAAAAACATACATTTGGTCTTATATTTTTGTAAGAGAGAGAAAATGTATTATATATTAGTATTTGATAAATAACAAGAAAAGATATAAATGTTAAAAAAAACACACTACTTGTGAGGACAAAATTAAAACACATAACTGGAAAAACGTGGATTTATGCATTCGATGTGAATCGCGTGCCCCATTCAGTGGGATTCAGAGAAAGCCTAGTAACCTATAAAGAAGGTGTCATCGGTCTCAAATGTCATGCCATTTGGGCCCCATGAGTGTAACATCATTTCAACACTACATCTTTTTGTTGTATTTTTTTTTTTTTTTTTTTTTTTTTCTTTTTTTATTTTTTTTTTTTTTTTTTATATTTTTCTGTTTTTTTTTTTTTTTTTTTTTTAGTTTTTTTTTGTTTTAAAACGACATTTATTTTTTTTTTAATATACCATCTCCCTCACAACACACCACAACTCATGTCATTTGTGCCCCACCCACCCACAATTTTTTTTTCCATTTTTCCAAACAAATTAAATTCATTTCATTTAAATAAAAAAAACTAATATGGAAATAAAAATACAATACGAAAATAAAAATATAATACGAAACTAAAAACGTACGAAAAAATACGACAAATAAAAAACATACGAGAAATAAAAAACAAGAGTAATGGTCGTTCACTATTGATTATATTTTGCCATTATCTTTTCTTGTTTCCTTCGGATAATGGTGGCTTTGGGTTCAGGCAACGAATCAGGATCAATCATGAGAAACTTCAATTTTTTACACTCCGTGTATGCCAATTCTTTTTATTTCTTCTCCTTGTATGCAGATGAGGTTGCTTGCAATTTGCGCCTTAAATCCTCTGATAAAGAATCTGATATAGACCCCGATACACTTCCCTCGCTGCTCCCCGTCGTTTCCGATTTGGTCTTTTTTGCAGGTCGAGTTTTTCTGGCGGGACGAGGTCTCACATCAGGCTCGAAAATTTCAGTGTGATCAGATGTATCAAGGGGTTTCGGCGCGTCCCATTTGGAGTGATTTTTTTAAATACGTCACGCGTGTTCTAGCAAAAACTTTATTCCGTTTGACTTAGCCATAAAATTGGTCTTTGCTTTCTCGATATCATCAGCCTCATTTTCCCTGCTTTTACCTTCAAGATGTTTGTAAATAGCGTTGAACTTGTGGCAATCACCGTTTATCCTATACCATTTACCCGTGATCATATTCTTGGTACGAGTACCTTGATAGTACGTTGTTGAAATCTTAACATAATCTGCCCCCAGATTGATTTCCTCGCTTCGGTAGGCTCCGATGTCGTTGTTATCGGAATATTCGATTCCAACACTAACATAGCCAAAATTTCTTCGTACACATGTCCACGTCGAACATAACGGTTCTGGCCTTTTTTTTTTTCCTCCCGCCGTCTAGTCAAAACCACCGTGGATCTTTTCGCCATTTGTTTGCCCCTATGGTTATCTTTTGTTGGTTGTTGTGGTTCTTTGAATCGTGATTGTGATTGTTGTGGTTGTGATTTTTATGGTTGTGATTGTTGAAAAGCTTGTGGTTGTCACTGTAGATTTTGGAATGACACATTTCGTTGATATTGGAGATTCTTGGATTCGCGGTTGTTGAGTTGTTGGTTTTGAAAAGCTTGTTGTTGATGATGATAAATTTGTTCGGGTGTCATTTGGGCAAAGAATATTGCGTATCAAAAGGAGAATGCTGTTGGTATGATGAGGAAGAAATTGAGTTTTGTAACGATGGTGTAGATGGGTTTGAGGAAGACGGAGGATGCAAGTTGGTATTGAGAAGGTTAGTGAAATACCCCTCATTTGGATTTTGAGACATTTTCTTGTTTGTGTTTTGAGAGAATTAGAAAGTTTGTATGATTTTAGTGTGTTTTGAAAATGAAATGATATGGATATATATAAAAGAGGGGAAAAATTATTGTTTCTAAAAACTAGCCGTTTGAAATATAACAGTAGTATTTTTGTCGTTTTATGCGTCATGTAGACGACGAGAGTCAAAACGGCGAGCAAGTGGCGACGGATGCGGTGTCATGGCGAGCAAACGACGGTGGCCACGTCGGTTTCGACGCGGAAATTCGCCACCACACCTTTGCTCTAAAAGGTCACTTTTTATAAATAATCTACTGTTGTGATTGTTACATCTGTACCAAAACAATGGAATTGAGTCATAAATTGATTTAGTGAAATCTACCCAGGATACGAAAAAACCTTAAAGGTGAAGGGTAAAAAAGAAAATAGAGAGATTATGATGCTATATGATTGGAATTAAGAACACTCTCATGACCATTATGTTGGAATAATTTTTTCTAAACATTTTGTGTTGTTAGCTAATGACTTGAAAAGTGTTTTGGTCCAATCATGTTGCATCATAATATTCTTTTTTTCTTTCTTACCCTTCACATTTAGTTGACAAACCATTGTATTAAAAACACTTATATGAAGTGTCAATTATTCTAGGTTTACGAGCTTTGTAATATTAGTAATATGTTAGTCGGGTTATACGTACTTGGACTTTAATCTAATATTGTCTAAGTTACGCGCTTAACCCATTACATGGACCAAGCATGACCCATTCTCCGACTTAAACCCAATGTTCCACTAAGGACTCTCGGGTATAAATACAACTCTATTCTCTAAGGGAGTGGTGCAAATTTATTTGTTAACATCTCTTCATTTGTAATCTCACCATTCTCTCTCTAATATAATATTTCTCTCTTTCTTTTAATTCTCTCTACTTTCTTCCCTTCTCTCTCTAGCTTATTAGCTTATTTGGTTTTCTTATCATATTGTGCTTATAGTGAAGCCATGTATTATATCTTCATGAATTGCTATCAAGAGCCACGCAAATGATTTAGTGTGATTTACTTTGGTTTGATACCCTCATAGTGATATAAGTGAAAAAGACTTGATTTTTCATGTTAAAAACTCTTAATTATTTCCAGTTATCTTTAGAATACAAGGATATAAGGATGAAATCAGTCGTTTTGAAGCAAGTTACAACAAAATTGTTAAACCTTTATTTCAAATTTATAAGCTCATTTTTTGCGTTTTTAGGGTCCTAGCATATTTTACGCTTGATCTTAACTTTTTAGTGTGTTCAAACCTAGAAGTTTACATTTTTAAGGTTGTTTACACATTAGAGGAAATGTAGGTGTAATAGAACGGATACAAAAGATTTTAAAACAGGTTTTTAAAGTGATTTTTGATCTATTTCTTTCGGCAAGATATTGGCTCATATACGGTGAGATTTTGAGAGCTTGACGGCGAGATATTAGATGTGACTTGGCGAGATAATTATTATTCACAAACGAAGAAATATTGGATCAAGGACGGTGAGTTGTTGTTTTGAGCTCAGCGAGATTTTGAAGTTGGTTTCGGGGAGATAATCATTTTAACAGCGAGATTTTGGGCACTTTGTTCGACGAGATTTTGGAGAGGCTATGACGAGATTTTTGCTAAAGTTCACAGCGAGATTTTTGTTATTACCACGACAAGATTTTGAAAAAGGCACGGCGAGATTTTACTTAGAGGACGGCGAGATTTTAGTTGGAATCCTACAGCGAGATTTTGCACTTTAAGGCGAGATTTTGGCTTATTTTTCTATAGTATCTCCTTGTTAGCCTCAATTTATTAAGTCGAACAAGGAGCTGGTCACTCTCGATGGAGCTCGGTCTTTAATTAGTTATGTTGTAATGAGGATAATATCGGGAATCGGGCTCGTTAGCTTAATCTTTATTGTATATGTTTCGGGTTTAACTCCCAGCAAACCCGAGCCGAGTCCTAGTTTAATTCCCGCGCGTCACACTTATATGTGTAGGGGTATATATATATATACTATTTAAGATAATTTCTTTTCAGAAATATCTTCATATTTATATAGTTATTTTTCTTTTTCAGAAAATATCTAGTTTTATTTTCAATATATTCTTTTTTTCTCTCATTCTCTCTCTAAGACCTTTATCTCTTGTCTCTCTTTATAGTGTCTTGATTGTGTTATGAAGTGAAAGTGTTTATCGGGATCTTACAATTGTATCGTCGCTAGGTGGATTTCTTTGGTTTTTTTTTGTTGTTATAAGCCTATTGGACTCGGCAGTTTGGTTGGGTTCTTTTTGGCATTCGGCAAGCATTTTTTCGTGGCTCATTTTGGTGTTGGAAACGCCTTATTAGAGCTCATAGTCTCTAGGCGTCATTGGGTTCTTTTTGGTGATACTCGGGTGAAAAGAAGAGAAGAACAAGTGAAACAACACAAGGACGAATCGAACGAGAGCGTTCATCTTGGAGCCGAACGAGTGGAAACACGTTAGAACCAACGAGTGAAAAACGTGTGAACCGAAACGAGTGACAAAAACGCAGGACAGAACGAGCAAAATTTTTGAGGGACGTACGAGCAAACAATTTTTTGAAGAACCGAAAAACGAGCAAAATTTTTGAGAACCTGAACGATATCAAAATTATTTTGGACCGAACGACCGAAAAATCTCAAGGACCGAACGAGCGAAAAATTCTCAAGGACCGAACGAGCGGAAAATTTTTGAGGACCGAACGAGCGAAAATTATTTTGGACCGAACGAGCAAAATTTTTTTTGAACCGAACGAGTGAATTCTCTTTTGGACCGAACGAGAATATTTTTCGAGGACCGAATGAGTTCTTTCGATAGAGCCGAACTGTGGACAAAAATCTGAGGACGCGAAAAAAAAAACTTGTGTACGAAATTGGTTTCAGTAAAAAGCCATAACTTTTGATCCTTAAGTCCGTTTTAGGCCCGTGACTCTCAATCGAAGAGAAAACGAGAAGGATCACGCTGTAAACCACCTTTAATGTTAAGGATTTTCGAAGCCCAAAAACATAGTTTTCTATGATTTTTTGACATTTTTTTGTTTTTTTAGAATTTTTTGGCCGCTGATTCCGAAAATCAATCAATCACGGCTATCTAGTGATCTTGTAGAATCCCGTTAATTATTTTCGGTTTTGGATCAATAGACGAGTAAAATCCCGTGAACGTGAATTGCATACAACCACAACTTCAATCACAATTTTATTACATCATATCCACTTAAGATCCAACAACTTTCACACTTCATAGTTAACATCCATTCATTCTTACAAGCTCTACTCCAGTCGTACATCCTCAACAGATAGTCAAATGCACAATAAATATCAATGGCAGCTGGTCAAAAGATCGTCCTCCATTGCTTGGAACCAGAAGTTATTCACCAATGGAGATCTCTGTTTTATTACGGTACATAGGGACACAAAAAAAATGGTGCGGGACTGAAAAAATGCTTACTGAATGGTACCTAAGTGCCAACAAGTGTACTTATTCAAGTGTTCCAGAAGTGAAGGTCCTACAGTTTAACAACATACAACAATTGTAACTGTATTGAACATGGACTCCAGAGAAACAAGAACACTTTCAAGTCTGAAAAGGAAGCAATTTTCTTGCTTTAACTGGCATTGGAGATGAAATCATTCCACGTTGATGCTTGCAACCAGCAAATGAAATGTGGATAAGCATAGCAAGGCTACAACAGGTGATTGTTGAAAGTTACTAAGATGTAAAGGACCATTCTGTTTGGGAATTGGGAAGTTAATTCTCGAGTTGGAGAATCCATGGGTCGTATTACTCACGGTTTTACAAATTGATGAATGAGATGGACTAAGGATACAACTTGCAAGTTACTACAATGCAGGGAATGTTCAATTTCTTCAAACAATTCAACCAGAATGGTCATGATTTTGTGACGGGATGTAAGCAAGCAGAAAAGATAGACACCGTCTCATATCATAGACGTTTGACATTCTGAAGCAGTTTCAATTGGAGGTTAATGATATCCGTTCTTAGAGAATAGCCAAAAGTGCAAATCCATTAGCACTCATTGCGGCTGCTCAACCATATTCAGATAATTACTATCCAGCACCAAAACCACAAAGATTCAAATGCTACATTCATCTTCCACAGACAAAGTGCATCTACCAGAACAAAGGCAAAGAGGTCGCCAAACCAAATACACCTCATCTGAGTCTGTCTCTGAAGAAGACAGTGTTCATGAACAAGAGGGACAAGGAAATTACAAAAGAATTTGGCACTCTTGCAAAGTATTTCAGAAGCCTCTACAAACTACCAACAACAAAAAACCTTCGAACTTCTTCAAATCTCAAGAACATGACTGTAGATACACACCAAGGTATAACAATGACAATCAGTCAAGGTAAGTTTGGAATCTAAAGGACATTGACAGTTGCTTGGGGTAGGGAAACAGTAGGCAGTCAGGTAGTGCACAGGACTGGGATACAGTGCTTTAACTGAAGGGTTATGGGCACTATGCAAAGGATGCAGGAAAGCCAAAGCGGGTTAATGACTACGCGTATCACAAGAAAAGATGATGAATGTGCAAACAAGATGAAACAAGGTGTTCACGCAGCTGGAGCAAGCTGATTGGCTAAGAGGACAGGTTAAAGACAATTGATGAACAGGAATTGGATAGCACATTTACAGCTACATGGCAAAGATTCAGGATGTCTCACCTGAAGAATCCAGTTCTACTGGTCAGCCATTGGAACAGGTACAAAATCATAATGAAAGTAATGTGTATGACAATGTGAGACGACATTCTGAGCAACCTGAATCCATTAACGACACATATGTTTTGGAGAAGGATGATAGCAATGTCACTCCTGATTCATCAAATATATGTTACTAATGATAATAAGGTTGATCAAAATGTGAGAATGTGTGATGAGTGTCTGCGATTGCTAATTTAATTGCTAATTTAACTCTGATAGGGAGGAAAAAACGATTTTAAAGCAATTAAAGAATGCAAACGTATTCATTGACTCAAGAAATGGAAAAGTGCAAAACTAACCTTGAATGAAAACCATAGTGCTTTGAGGGGGAGGCATTAGTTGTCGGATAGTTGTCTGATAGCACATCAGAACAAACAAAATGAGTTTGAGACAGTACAAAGCTTTAATGACCGGACGATTGATTATGAGATTCTTCAAACAAGTTAATGACACTCTAGGACTACTAGCTTTAAAGACATGAAATTAAAGAAGGTTTAAAAACTAAAGCCTATGAAATTTCAGTTCTTAATCAGAAACACGATGAATTAGTCAAAAAGAGTCTTTTAACAAGGTCACAACTGGAAGGTTATCTCAAAGAGAACACAAAGGTCATTTCGGATTTAAAGGTTAAGGAAGAAAAAGATATTGACAAAAATGATTGAAATGACAAACAGTTAAAAGGTTTTTTGAACGAAAGTTTGTTTTACTCGTAATCAGTCAATCCAAACCATTCATGTGTTAGCACCCAAATGCTCGACATATAATGGTAGACCAACCTTTGCTAATCCAAGGTACCTCAAGAAAGCTTAATCTGAGAAGCCCTGTTTGTATGAGATCCATTGATACTTCTGATCCTGCAAACAGATTTGCCCCTGATAGGGAAGAGACCATGACTCTTGATAACGAGAGTAGATCAATATGGAATAAAGATTATGTTAAACATATGATTACAAAGACAAAAATAGTCTTTTGAAATTTTTAAAGGACCTCACCTGGAGTATCTTTATTAGTTGGAACGCGCAAAAGAAGTTAGGAAGACAATGTGGAGAAAACCGTTTGTTAGAACAAAACAAACATTGCTAAAAACGTTGCCTTTCTACCCTTTTCGAAATCCATTAGTAAAAGTAGACAAGTTTTTAACGAAATGACATTTAACTCAATCATTTAGGGAAATAGTGATCTAACTGGTTTAAACATACTAGTGATTACTTCCGAGTGCCAACTGCTCATGATTGGAAAATTTTGATAAAAAACCTTTCTAAATGCCTCTTACCATAAAATCACAAATGATAGCTTTCGTTTTGAACATGAACTTAAAACGGGAAAATGAATGACGATTTTGAGTACGTTTAAATCCCTTGAAAAAGAGATTGAACGAACTTGAATCTGAGATGGCTGATTTTTCAAATATGTATGATCTACTTTTGAAGGAGTGTGTGTCTATAAGATGCTTATGGTCATTTTGCATTCTTTGTCTGAATTAAATGCTCATACTGAATCTGGCCAATGCAGTATCTCATAAAGTCAAAGAATTGACTGTCTTGCCAAAAGCTGTCAAAACAAACTGAATCTGTTAATAACGAAGTTCATAAATATGCTTTTAAGAGTGTTGCACCAAACTTGATAAACACTCGATTTCTCTGAACTTTCTTACAACATTGAAAGAACAGATGAAAAACAACCAGTTTGCAAAAGAAATGCTTCAAATGTATTTCGAAAAGAACGTGAACAATCTCATGAATCAGATTTGAAGCTCAAATGCAAGACAAGAACATGGTGATAAATGAGTTAAAGAAAACTCATTCTGGTTAACAAGGAAAGTCTGTGGAAAACTCAGCATATAAAACCATATGTTGTTCGACAACCAAATGCCTCAAACGGATTCCAAAACCCATCAGTTTTAGGAAAACGATCTCTTTTTCAAATTTCTCTGAAATGAGAAGTTTTCAACGAAACAGTCGAGTTAATAAAAATAATGTGTCGATGGTTTGTTTAAAACGAGTCACTCAACAGAATTTTGCCTCAGGAATAGAAACCAAGCGTTCAAAACAACAATGTGCTTAACCAGGAATGTATAGAATTGCCTCCAACACAACACAAACTAGGCAACCTCACAGTTGCTCATGCTTCTAGAAATATTATCCTCAATGTCTAAAATCTTCAGGAGTAAATCACACTACTAGTGTTAGCAGGACCACAGCTTAAGTTCTACTCAAGTTAAAGATAAGGTCGTGACCCAAACAATAGTCAAGTGAAGTTTTCAAAAGAAGGAAGTAGAAGACATTATAGGATTTCTAGTTTTTCTAATGAAAAACCAAAATCTGTAACTGGTGTAATGATAGTTCAGACTCCTGAACTTCAAATGTAAATGATGTTTGTGCTGAATGTGGAATGGTGTGTTTAATTCTACTCATGTTGACTTGTGTTTCTAGATACTTGAAAGACTGAATGCTTTGAACTTAAGAAGCCTAATGTAGTGCCTATTAGTGCTAGTAAACCCAAGAGAAAAGCGAACAAATCTGTTGCAACACCCCATAAGAAAATAGTTGCATCAGATACCACTATTCAGAAACCCAAGAGTTACTTTAAGGAGTTGTATGAGAATACAAATAAGGCATGGAAATGGTGGTAGCTAAGAGATGGTCTATCAGGTTATACATGGACTCAAAATCCACTTAGGACAAAACATGATATGGATGCTTAAGGTTAGGAAAAAGATGATGCATCAAACAAGTAATTAGTCCCATATAGAACTATTGTGGCATCTAGCGTAATACTAACTTCCTGTATGTCTAGCAAGAACTTGTCTTGTTATTAAAACTTCTCTAAGAGAAGGAATATAGACACAGATGCGCCTGAGAACCTCATAAATATCTATACCTCATAGCTCTCTCCTACTCATCAAGTTATCCTCTTGACAGAGAGTCGTAATAACTCATACAATATTCATTGCTGACTCTGGATGCATATAAAGCAACTATGACGAGGGCCAATTCAAGCACTTTTGTGTAATTTTGTGGAGAAGAGATATTTCTGGGTACTGATTCTGTTTTTGGACAATGATTCTGTTTGCTTCCAATTCTTGGTGGTTATGAGATCTGATTCACAAGGAATGTAAACGATCAAACGGGTTTTATTACGTCGAAGGCCTCAATCACTTTTTTCTCGGTTGGTCAATTCTGTGATGCTGATTTGGAGGTTGATTTTGGAAATCTACTTGGTTTCGTGAAGAGTCTTCAGAGGAAACGATTTTACTAACTGATATCGTGGATCTGATCTCTTCAATATTCTTAAGAAACAACTTCATCAACTCCTATCTGTTTATGGATTTAAAGCTTCACCAACTCAAGCAAATGGTTTATTGGCATCGAGACTTTCGCATCTTAACTTGATTACATTCATTACTCTCAAAGGGAAAGTTGTGTTGACGAGGGCCTTACCTAGTTGGCATATGTCAGGATCAACTTGTTCGTATTGTGAAATGAGTAAAGCAAAAGAGATCATTTAAGTCAAAAGTGTTCCGATTGTTCCATAGGATAGGCTGAATTTGCTTCACATGGATCTTGGGTGGTCCAATGCGCGTTGCAAGTATAACATGGGGCAGAAAGTATATCTCGATGATTGTTGATGACTATTCAAGATACACTTGGACTCTTTTTCTACGATCCAAAGATGAAACACCAGAAGTACTCAAAGACTTTCTCACGATGATTCAATGCAATCTTCAGGCTCAAGTTATTACTGTCCGTACTGACAGAGGCACATAGTTCTTGAACAAGACACTCCATGCTTATTTCAAAGAAGAAGGCATTGAACATCAGACTTCCACTCCTCGAACACCTGAACAGAACGGCGTTGTTCGAAAGACGGAACGTACTCTTTGTTGAGTCTCGTCTTAATGATGCTTTCAAGTTTAAGTCTACCATTATCATTCTGGGCTTTGAAGTAGTTGCAACCGCCATGTCTTACTAAGAACAGATCATATATCATATCCACTCTTGGGAAGACGGCATATACATCAAAATGATAGGAACCTTCAATAAAACATCTTTCATCTTTGGATTGCAATTGCTACATAACTAGAGATGGGGAAAAATCTGGATAAGATGAAGAAAAAGGGGATCCCATGTGTCATGGTGGGATATTCTACTAGTCGAAGGTATATCGTTGTTGTACAACAAGGAGAACACGATAATAGTTGAGTCCATTCATTATTAAGTTTGATGAAATCAAAGATTGTTGTCTGATCACAACAATTCAGACCTCGCACCACAACGACAGAGTGTCTGTGATAATGTCTCTTAAAGGCCTCAACTTATTCATTTGTTCCTAAAAGGACATAATGGCATCAGACTTTGACAACTCTGGTCCCCGTGCCCCGAGACAAAATGTTTGTTCCTTCAGCAGAAAAGAAAGATTCGTCACAACGAGGGTATAGTATTTCTTTCTTTTAGTCCTTTTACTTGGAAGAATATTACAATCCAACACACGTCTTGCTGAGGGAAAAACCACAATGATCAAGCAGGAATTGCATCATTTCAATAGCTAAATTTATCAATCCTTTTTGTACACGGGTACATGAAATTGGTGAGTCTTCCCACGTAACATTGATACTTCCGATATTATATATGTGCATTCATTTCAACTTCAAGTCATGATTCGATGGACCAGAGCATATCCATTAGAAACAAGTTCTTGGGAAATCCAACCATGCAGTTCAAACAAGCCGACGCTTGCGACTGATCCTGAAATGTGTATGTTCGCCACTCTCGGAGAGGTTGTTGTGTGAACAAAAGGAACATTAAGGAGCAATGGCTGATTCTGCGGGATAGAAGCAAGGAAGGATGGACTTCATCAGTTTTCGACAGGACTAAAAGTATGGGGAACTAGTTGACACCGTTTGGCAAATGTATATAAAGCTAAAGTGGTATAGAAGACAAAAAGGATGAAGAAATAGGGAATGTTTAATTCGCAACAAAGCACGCTTGTTAGCTAAAGGTTTTGTCAGGAAGAGGGATTGATTTTGAAGAATCATTTGTCCAGTTGCCGCTTGGAAGCAGTTCGGTTTTCGTTGCCCACGCAGCACCCAAGTCTTTTCCAATTATCAAATGGACGTTAAACGCATTCTTAATGGTCTACTGAGGAAGAGGTTTTCGTTTGCTCATGCGGAAGGGTTGTAATGTGTTCGTTGATCCAGATCATCAGAAAAAGCTTAGACCTTTAAGGAAAGCTTTGTCTGGATTAATGCAAGCTCTAAGAGCTGGTATGAGAACTATCAAACTTCTGATTTCAAGGCTTTAATAAAGTTACAATTGACCCAACTTTATCAGATAAATACGGGCGAGGATATTTACTTGTGCAGATTACGTTGATGACATAATTTTTGGATCGACAAATCCTAAATATATCAACGATTTGAAAAATTAATGCCACAGTAGATTTGAAATGTCCTAATGGGGGAGTTGAAATTATTTTTAGGACTTCAGATCCAACTGTCCCAAAAGGTTATTTTTTCAATCAGGCATGTAACGGCTTTAGAAATTCTGAAAAAGCATAATATGGTCAATTGTCACCTCCATCTGGTACACAAATGGCTACAAAAACCCAAACTAGATGTAGATTTGAGTGGGAGAAACCCGTAGACAATTTGATTATCGTTAGTAAAAATGGGTCACTCATGTACTTGCATCTAGTAGTAGGACAGACTTTGTTGCAAGCTAGTATGCTATTGTGACGTTATCAAGCACGACCAAACACAAAAGCACCAAGGAGGTTAAAAGAATCTTTAAATACCTAAAGGGTTCATTAAATGGGACTCTGGTATCCAAAGTTTTCTGGGATTTGAAACTACAGCATTTTCAGACGCGATCATGCGGAATGCCTTGATACTCGGAAAAAGCACTTCTGGAGGGATACAGTTCCGTTGGTGATAAACGTGTAAAGCGGGTGTAAAAGAAACAAAATACACTGCAATGTTTTCACAGAGGCAGAGTACGTGGCGTTATATGCAAGTTGTTGCTCAAGTATGTGGTATGAGACACAACTTCAAGATTATGGCTTTAACGTACAAAAAATTTACCATTTTATACTGCGACTCTCAGTCAGCTCATAGCGATTCATGCAACCCCGTAACAATATTCGTGAACAAAGAATCCATACTCGTATCACTTCATAAAGGAAACAGGTTGAAAATTGGTCTTTAATTGAACTATATTTTGTCAGAACTGAATACCAATTAGCTGAATGTTTACGGAAAGCCCTTCCTGAGGATCGGGATTAAGTATCTTGATAGAAGGTTGGTATGAGATGTTTGACTCAGCTGGGATACTGAGGTTCCTGACAAAATGTGACTGCTTGATTCATAATCTAATCATCACTCATGTACTTATTTTTTGAAGCAAAAATACACCCATAAAATATAAAACTGCAAAAAGAAAATACAAAATTGAAAATAGAAACTTTCAAAAAGAATCTTCTAGACTGTCTCTTGGAATCGATAACATATACGTGATTAGAAATATCGAATTACCATTGACTCGGGTGTGTAATGAAGTTAGAGCGCGTGTTTTGCAATAGTTTCAAAACATGTCATTTCTAATTTTCTAATGGCTTATGTGCAGAAAGTCAGTACATAACCGGACTTCAAATAAAGGAAGGTTATTACTTTTCTTCCCCACGAGAAAATTAAGTTTTCTCGTATGAGATGTTCTTACAAAGACATTCATTAACTTTAGTCAAGAAAAAGGAAAGTTACGTTTCAGTGCGCTTACCTTACCGTTTAGAGGAGAATTCCTCTAACATCTGGTTTTCAAAATGTTGAAACAATTTTTCTAGAATTTTAGAGGACAATTCATATTCTTTCAAATTATGTATTCAACACTCCATCTCAAATGTTATCAAAAATACAACAATTTTTTAATTGGTCCTATTTTTTAGGGGGAGTTTTTCGAAAAACAAAGTTGTAATGATTTTGGATATATCATCTCACGATAATTCTTATGTATTAAAAACATTATCAAAATGTTCCAAAATTCATGCTAATAATATTTTCTCCCACAGGAATTTTAAGAACATATTTAATCTCAAGGTGTTCAAAAACTAAGTGTTATTATTTAAAATAAGGGATGAAACTGTATTTAAAATATGATCTAAATGACTCAATGTGCTGATAAGGTTTTATGGTTCGATTTATACCCAACAACATCTTAATTCCACGACGAATCTAAAGTCAGAGGTTGGTTAGGGTAGGAATCACTCCTATGATCAACCAGAGAAACCGGAGGATTCTACCCAAGGATAATCATAGTTAGAAATAGCAGTCCTTAGGTATGATTGGGTATGAATGTTATTTGGGAATAATGCCGACTAAGATTGAGTAACACTGGAACAAACACAACATGGTGTTAGTATTGACGTCTGGTAAGAATTGAAGGCGTTGAAGAATTAAAAAGAATATGTATGGATAAAGGGTCTAAAAGAAAGAACGCCCCTTTATTTTATTTTTCTCACATATAAAAAAAACTTAAGGCAGAAGAGAAACCGGGCTCAATCTGACATATTGCTGTCAGAATACAAGTTGATTGATGACATTGAAAACGTACATCATGGATCCCAGTGAATGCAATGCACAACGTCCCAGGCATTCGGTTTCTCTCAACAGAAACTGGATCTCTTTTGTCACGGAGATACACAGTTATTATTAAACATTCTCATTCCGAGATGATGAATATTGAATAGGTGGCAATATGTCCGAGCCTTACGAGTACTAAAACCAAAATGCACTAATCGAGACTGAGCCAAGAGATCAATCAAAATCTCGTTAGGACCATTCCATTTCCATACACTTGTTTTGAACATCATCAGGTTCACAACGCTGTTATCAAGAGTCCTACAGCAATGTTCATTGTGATATTTGCCAGAAACATTCGAGTGATTCTAATGTATTCACAATGAAGATGGAAATCTCGCTTGGCCTAGCATCAAACAAGCTCTTGGTAGGTGTACTGACGAGATTATTATGAAATCAAAACTTGTGACAACTGGATATCGATTTGGTCCAGTAAAATGATTTGAAGGTTGATGAAATTTGAATAAAACGGACACTCTCGGATGTGTTACAAAAACTCTTTAACGAGCTGACAATCGACTGATTATAAATCAATTTTCTGTTTATCACTAACGTTAAACCTGCAGGTCAAACGGTTGTAACGGCAACCTCAATCCCATTCAAATGCTATCTACAAAGACATACTATCTGAAAGCTTTAAGAATGAAAAGACAAAGACTTCGCTAACTCTGATTGAAGCTTTCATGATAATGCAAAAAGTATGAGATGTTGGTAAAAGTCATACGATCGCAAGATGCAAAGACGATTAAAAACAATGACAAAGGCTCAAAGTCAAGATCGCAAAAGCATTGAAGGAACAAGCTTACAACAATGAACAAAGACTAAGACCAAGAATACTATCGAGCTTTATTGACATAATGCAATCTCCTGATCTCTTTTGAAGGTAGTGTCATCAATGAAATCCTTAGGGGGAGGATGTTAGACTAATTTTATTGAGTCGATAAATAGAAAGTCGTTCCTGTGTTCAAGACCTCACTTCCGGGGGAGAATACGTAGCCTCAATCTATTGAGTTCGTACATGGATTGCTAAGGTCTCTCTACGATGGAGCTTCGTGTCACTTAATTAGTTAATGTTGTAATAAGATAATTATCGGGAATCGGGCTCTGATAGTTAATCTAATTTATTGTATATGTTTAGGGTTTAAATCCAGCAAAAACCGGAGCAGAGTCCTAGTTAAATATCCGCGCTGTTCACATTAAATGTTAGGGGTATATATATTATATTTTAGATATTTCTTTTCAGACAAATATCTACAATATATCTATATAGATATTTTCTTTTCAGAAAATATCTAGTTTTCATTTTTAATATATCTTTTTCTCTCATCTCTCTTCTCTCTCTCTCTACACGACTCTCTCTCTCTCTTTCTAGTTTCTTGATTAGTGTTATGAAGTGAAGTGTTAAATCGGGATCCTACACTCCTAAGTCCTTATCTCACCAACTCTTTCACTAAACCAAATCACAAACCTAATCATAAATCACTTTGAATAAAAAACAACTACTTTTCTATTTGAGTTGGTTAACCAATAACTACAAAGTTATGATAAACTAACTCATGACTTGAAAGTAATGTATTGAAAATATTTTTGTTAAAAGTAAAGACAATAAGTAAGAACACAAAACTTATTCAATGTTTAAGAATTATACCCCATTGTTTGTGGAACAACAATGGGGATTGAATGACAATGTATGTATGAGTGATCTCCTCACTATTAACTTCAGCATAAAGGCAAATTATTATGCTTATGTTGTTCCCACACTTGCTAACCAACTGAAATTGTGTTCAGGGAAAGAGTAGAAAATTTGTGAAATGTGATGAATACATTTAGTGCACAATGATGTGTATTCGTTGTGTGTAGGTCAATTTATTATTCAAGTTTTATCTATTTTATATTTTGTTGACTTTTCTTTTAGCATCTGACATGTCTGTTGTCTTCAATCATTTTCTTCTTAATTGCCTTTGCCACAAGGGTCCTTGCTCCGTTTCTTTCTAATATTTTTTGGTGGTGTTGTGGTGGAGTGGTATGACTGTCCTTGTGTTTCTTTAAAAATTGTTTCAAGGATTGGACGAAAAAGTCATTGTTGTTAGCTTAGTGTAAACGGTTTATTTAGCCAGGCTTCGGACTATCTGACGTCATTTGGATCATTCAAGTATCTTGTGTAGTCTTCAGCTGAGGTGGTAGTGACATTGAGACTTAGAGTTGGAAGCACTTTTGGTTGTTGCTCTGGTTCCTTGTCATGCGGCTTGATCACAAAGTCTTCAGTCTGATTGTCAGCATTATCAGAAGCGTAAAATATGCTAGGATTCTAAAAACGCAAAAAATGAGCTTATAAATTTGAACTAAAGTTCTAACAATTTTGTGTTATCTTGCTTCTAAAATCTAGTTCATCTTAAATCCTTGGGATTCTAAAGATTAACTAGCAAGAATTAAGAGTTTTTTAAACACGAAAAATAAAGTCTTTTTCAAATTATTACAAAGAGGGTATCGAACCAAAGTAAATCACACTAAATCATTTGCGTGGCTCTTGATATCAATCCATGAAGATATAATATATGGCTTCACTATAAGCACAATGTAGTAAAAAGGGTGTCGATCACTAAGAGCGAACGTTAACTCTTAAATCTATTAGTATTTTAGTTATCTAACTAATCCTAATTAAACTTAAACTAACGCAAAAGGGAGGGTTTTCAGCCTGAGAGACTGGCATAAGTTTTGGTTTAATCTAAGCTAAATGAGGCAGTTAACACACACAAACAGATAAACAAATGATAAAGGGATGTCTAGCACAAATGAAAGGAAAACGTATTAGCCAGTTTAATCTAATAAAACGCATGAATTGTTTATGTGTGCAATGATTGTTTACTTTGTTGGTGATTTTATATCATTCCCTAAGCTAGGTTTGGTTCTTTCTCCAAAAACTTTATTAAGTTAATCCTGTCACATTTAAACCTAATTCTTAGAAAGCTTTATACATCCGTCGATTATAATCTATCTAGGAGACAATACTGGTAAATACTGAAACCTAGCTCATCAAGGCTTTACCCACTTATGTTGAATTGTTATATATATGTTGGTAATCTACGGTCCGTCATGATCCAAAACAAGGCAACAAAATGTTATTTGTAACCGTAAGTCACCACTTAGTCTACTACTCTTTAAACCAGGGGAGCACTAGGGGCATAAATTTGTAATCTTATAATCCAGAGTCATATATATAAGTTGTATGTAGTTTTATCCCGGACTCTAGTCTACTTGGTCCGTATAATTAGATCCAGTTGAATGACAGATTAAAACACCATATCAAAACATAAAACAAATATCAAGTGATAAACATAATCAACATGCAACAAATAGTAAACAATTAGTATAGACAAACCAAACATTAAATTATGATAAACATGGCTAATACCTAAAGGTATTAGCCCATAGTCTTTGTGACAAAACACAATATCATTTATGAACGATTAAAGTAAAGATAACGATACGATTAACCGAACGCGTATAACATAGTATTAAGATTACAAGAGTTTTCCTATGACTTGAAGCTCTTTGCTAACCTTCTTCTGCTCCTAAATTCCTCTGATATCGTACTTGGTGGTTAAAAGCTTATAAAACCCAAATGTAGGGTTTTGTATTTATAAAGTTTGGAAAAAGGTCGATACGCCGTATTGAAGGGGTTTAATACGGCGTATTGGGTAACTTAGAGTGGGCTCTACGATTATAATATTCTGGAATATTCGATGATCACTTCCCTATACGGCGTATATGGTCTTCTAAATATGGCATATTGCTTGAAATCGTGTTTTCCAGTGTTTGATTCTGAGTGTTGACCAAGGTATCATATACAGCTTATCTGATGAAATGGATACGACGTATTCTTCAAAGTCAGGCAATGGTCTTGGATTCGTCTAAGTCTTGGGATACAACATATGTGTCTAGAATGATACGGTGTATTGGTTGTCAGAATTAGTAGACTTCCTTGAATTCTTCGTTTATGCTCTAAAAACACGTGCTTTTATCTATATCTTCGCTAATTGCTGATAATAACCGAGACTAACAAATTATAAACGATAAGTATCAAATCTCATATTAAAATAATTATAAAACAAGCATTATAGATGGGAATAAATGATGCTAATTTGTCTTGGAAGCTTGGGATTATTATCTAAACTAGGGTTTAGATCTTGTATTTCTTCATCATACTTCATACTAAGGTTATCTAAAACCCTTAAACTCTTTACATTTGTGATTTCAAATGTATATTATGTTTATATAGTGAATCACCATCTAAGAAACTTATTAACATGTAAAATAGACTTTTACTTGTGATCATGGTATGATATACTTTTTCATATGTTATATAGATGTTAAATACATTTTGTAATGGAAGTATAAGTATTATTCAAGTGTTGGTTATTTTATATAAAGTATAAATAAGTTAATGGTTTAAAAACTTACTTATTAAGTTTATAAGTAAATGGAATACAAGGACTTGTTATCATGGACACACTTGGACAAATGATGGAGTAAAGAACTTAAATATATGAGACATGTGATATAAATGGTTGTAGAGGACTTGTAACAAACTTACTAAACTACAAACTTATAAAATCAAGGTTTAAACACACTTTAACAAAATGATCCCAAAAATCTGTTTTAAATTCGAAATTAAAGTATATATTTTATATTTTTATAAATTACTACATGTTACAAGGATCGTAGGCATGTAGAGAACTCGAAAAACCGATTTATAACGAAGGAGATACGGCATTAGCAAGTTATACGATAATAAACGCTTTTATAAAAGAAATTTTATAAAAACTTATTACAATTCACCTCTGATATAAATGATTGGTTATTTTTCTCAGAAAGTACATATTTTTAGGATTCCAAAACATTAAGAATCATAATTTTTCGATCAATAACGAAGGAGTTATGGATTTTTCCGTGTTTACGATAATTAAAGTTTATAAAAATAATTATATAAACTATGAACAGTAAAAATCACTATTCATCTCAGATACATTTTGGAAAATACATTAGTTAGATAAAACTTTTAATTACGAAGACGTGCTCGAAAGAATCACTAAAATCGGAGTTAAAACGAATAAGATACGACGTTTACGAGTTTACGATAGTTAAATTTATAAAAGTGCATGAACAGTAAAAAGTACTGTTCACCAGAGGACTTAAAATATGAAAATGTAATATTTTGATAACTCTTCTTAATACGAAAGCGTGGACATAAGAAACGTAAGGAACGGACTTAAAACGATAAAGTTACGCCATTTTTACTAAAGAAATATTTATAAACGTTTTAACTTTATAAACATGATTTCACAAATACAATTAGATGGTGATGTAGCTATATAGAATTATATACGGTATTAGTCACTCAAAGTACTTAGTACTCATACGACCTATAATTAATTAGGTTGCATTCGGGCGTATTCGTGACGCATTTTCTGTTTGTGATTTACATTATCGATTCGCTCACTCAAGGTGAGTTTATAGCCCCTCTTTCACTTGTTTTACATTTACTTTACAACTCTCGGGGGAGAATACATGCTCGTTACAACTTGTTTACATATTCATTTACAATCTCTTTTACATACTTGATTGCATACTTGATTTCGTAACTTGGTTACACGCTCGTTTACATACACATTGACAAAACTGCTTACATACTCATTGCAAACTCGTAAAACTTTGTTATACACTCATTTTCATATCTCACGGTGAGATACAATACTTGTTTTTACTTATGGACGCAACAACTATACTTTACTCTTATGATTACGGATTAACTTAAGTTGCATGAACTGTAAATTACTCGGAAGGTAAGCACGAATGTTATAAAATAGATCTATTCAGGATTGACAATCCCCGTTCGGGTGATTAGCTATCACTGGAAAAACAAACGTTATACCATGTCGGAGCACGACTGGATTGGTGTCTACAGGGCCAACAACTACATACTCATAAACTCTTACTGAGCCTTGAATAAAGTGGCATACATATAAGTCTACGTCGCAGTTTCATGAACTTAGGGGTGAAATCGTAATCACACATGGTGACTAATGTATTGGATACAATGGTCATGCATAGTTTACAACCGCTTTGTTTCAACTATACTCAACTTTTTGTGACTATCGTATGGGATACAATAGTCATACACATCTTTGATTTCAACATTTATTGTCACACCCGACACTTTTTAGAACTTTCAATTACTATTTTACCCTTTGACTTTTTGGTTCCGACTTGACTTTTTGACCTTTTGACCTTTTACCGTCACATAAAAACGATTACCGCGTAGCCGGTAAATTTTTGAAACATATTTAAATAATAAATCATAACTATTATTACATATTTCTCATTTACAAATTTTATTTTTCAAATTTATTTGATTTGAAAACGAGAAGAAATCCCGCGTAAATTTAAAAACGTCTTTGGACGCGTACCGACACAATAAATTATATTTAATTATCACTTTAATTAAATAAAAATATTTAATAAATTATTGATCATTTTAGGTGTACACAGAAGGCAGAACTACAGGAGATCAACAAATTGTTTGCTGCGGAGCACTGACTAAGCCACACCAGGTTCCAGAACATTTCATGGTCCAAGACGCAAAGGGGTTTTTTCTACACGGGAAACATACGATACATCTAGTCTGAGTAATTACTTATGTGGTTAGAAATGCACATAGGATGAGATTCATGATTGCGATAAGCCATGTATAGAATTACGGTAATGTAGACTTATCATTTAACTATAAGAGTCTTATATTAAATTTATATAAGTCTACTTTTGATTTTCAGAGTTTGACACCGCGAGGTCGAGGATTCAGATGGATTCCACATAGATCACCTACATGGCTGAGCAGTATCCGCGTCCGATTTGGTGGTGGGTTATCGATACATATGATTCTTTGCAGAGTCGTGAGTGGACTCGAACCCATTGATGCCGATGAGTACAGTCCAATGCATACTTGTGTTGCAGAGCAGCACGTCTTTTCATCTCCTGGCCCCACCATCTCTTGATTATGTGGCTGGCCCTGAGGAGCTAGAGCAGACACCACTTTCACCAGAGTTTGTTCTTGAGCCGGTATACCCGGAGTTTATGCCACCGAGGATTAGGTGATAATCCCCGCTAGGAAGCGAGCCACTAACCTGAAGCTGTTAGCGTACCAACCTACACGTGTGCGGAGCTCACTAGAGCGGGAGTACCAACTGGATGTTGTCAGCAAAGATACGAAAAATAGTGTCATCAGCTAACCGCATAGCTGTAGTCGGTTTGGCGCTCGTGAGTAAATTGTTAAGTTAGGAGTTAGACAAGCAGCTAGCCCGGGGCTAGAACAGGCCCATAATGGGAACTTAGGCACCACTATAGGATACCATGGGCCGGCCAATGACTACAAGGTCATGATATCTGAACTCCCTTAACATGGGAACTAAGGTGGGGCATAGGATGAGGATGTATGTGTCTCAGCCATTTATAACGTACAACCGTTACACCGTAGAGCTGAATATACCATTAAGATTCAGAGAGCATTTGCTCTGCCTCTCTAATAGTGTACACAGGCCAGCACCGTACCTCTCTGCCTCTAAAAACTCTAAGTGAATCATAAAGCCAATACTTGTGTAGGCATTGAAACAGAATTGAACTAAGCAAGTTGGTATCAAGATCCAGTTAGTAGTGGGGGGTGTTTTGTGTGAGGATTTTTTGTGGACATGTTTTTCACAGCTACTCGTTGTGAACACACAGCGGTGTTTATTAGCGGTAGTCGAAATCCATTCAAAGAAAGGTTTTTACTTTGATTCGAGGGGAGTTAAAACAACCATAAAGATGCATACAGGACCTTCTTTCAACACTATAGTTAAGAGCTTAGTGATATACTATAAGTATTAGAAAAGAGATCGTTCAAAAGCAACGATGACGAAAAATATACCATCTCTAGTCGGAATCTTGTTAGTAGTTAGAACAAAAGGGTTTTTGTACCAAGAATCTGTGAATTCGTTAAATACTCTCTGTTTGGTGTCGAAAACGTATAACAGCGTGTTATGTTTTTTAAAGGCTCATACAGATAACGGGAGCGATTAGTGCATAATGTTAAAGTTTGTAAGGCAAGAAAGAATCGGGTAGCAAACCGACAAAAGGTGTATCTTTTTAAGATTCAACGATTTTTTTGATTATAAGTTTTGATTTTTGTTTTTTTATATATATTTAAATATTTTTTTCATGATTTGGTGAGTTCGTATTGTATTACTTGCATTTTATACGAGTTTTTAGTCAGGCAATTTATATAGACGTGTTTATCAGGCGATTTATACAAGATAGTTGAGGGCGATTTAATACAAGTGTTTAGTCACGATTTATACAAGATAATTCAGGCTATTTAGACATGTGTTTTAGTTAGGGGCGAATTATACAGAGATAGTCAAGTCGATTTATACCACGTGTTTATTTTTGGTCCGACGATTTATTACACTAAAGTGTTCAGGCGATTTTATACAAGGTTTAAAAAAAGCGATTTATACACTTGTTTTGCAAAGCGATTATACAACCTTCTTGAACAGGTGATATATACACCTTTTTCCATTTGGTAACTATTATACATTTTCTTGGAGATTTATATGCTTACTATAGAGAACTATATTACGTTTGTAATGAACTATACCTTGATTCCTTGATTCGTAAAAGTCCCTGTGAAGATTCAATTTTCCTTGGTTTTACAAGAATTGAAGAAAATCCCGTGCGTATTCTGAAAAGACTCAAACTTCATTAATCAATACCTCCCTTTAAACTCAACAACCTCTAATCACTGTCTGATCATTTTAATCTTATCACATTGAAATGGATCCAATTATTTCACTTGGACAAAAGAATACTCTTGCTGAGTACATGATACTCTCCAATGCTGAAAATCATCCACCCATGTTGGACAAAGACCTGTATGATTCGTGGAAGAGTAGAATGGAATTATACATGCAAAATCGAGAGCACAGAAGAATGATACTTGAATCAGTTGAGCATGGTCCTCTCATTTGGCCTACGGTTGAAGACAATGGGGATTGATCAAACGAAGAATATGATAAATTATCTGCTGCAAAGAGAAAAATTTCAAACTGATTGTGAACTATAAAAGCTACTACCAGATATTCAATCTTCAAAGGTCCTCCTGCTGATAATCTATTCACGTTGTGCTAAATCATCACAAAAGTTGCTAAAGACTTATAGAGAGAGTTCAATTACTGATGCAAGGTACTTCTTTGACAAAGCAGGAAAGAGAATGTAAGTTGTATGATGCATTCGATAAGTTTACTCACATCAATGGGGAATCACATCATACGTATTACTTGAGATTTACTCAGCTGATCAATGATATAAATATCTACAAGATGAAAATAGAGCAGTTTCAAGTTAATACCAAGTTCTTAAACAGTCCTCCACCTTAATGGATTAAATTTGTGACTGATGTCAAGCTTGTTAAAGATTTTGTGCATACCTCCACCTTTGATCAGCTATCATGCAAGATCTGACACCAGTAGAAACGAGACTCCATGGCCATGAGACAGTCAGCGTATTCACTTGGCGGGAGACAACAATCGAAGGATAGCCAAACCGTCTTCAGTGCAGCTTAGCGGTGTGCAAGCATCAAGCAGATTGACACAACGGAGAGACCGTCACTTTAACCCTGTTATCAATTCATCTTACAGGCAATCCTTGACCTCAAGCGAGACAATGTCCGCACACACACACAGCGTATGGAAAATTACAACGCGCACAGAGATCCACGCATATCAAGCCCAATCTTCTTATCCATCACAACAACAAATAGTCTAGCGGGCATCCATCCATTGCCACACAACGCACAGTTACCTTAGTCAGTCTCAGCAATGAATCATCAGAACCCTCAGCCTGTTTCCAACACGAGAATGTCTACAAGGTTCTTGATATCAAATCACATCCAGCTTACCGAGACATAAGACCTAAATGACTGAACACCAGAGTTGGGAGACTCAGGTTTTGCTATTCCTGTATTTTCTCCTAGAGATGATCCTATTGCTTGTCTCAATAAAGCAATGGCTTTTCTAACAGCTGTAGCTATTGTTAAGCTTTCCCTACAACCAAATAAGTAACTCAAAAAACTTATCTAATCCAAAAACCAAGCCACTTTCATTCAAGATGGCAGGGTTTGCAGTGCAACAAGTTCAGGGAAGACAAGGAGCAAAAATATTCTAGTAATACTTATAAGAGTCAATGCTACTAGTCAAGGAGAAATACTTCAAGTGGACAACAAGAGTTGTAAAATGCTACGAACTGCCAAGGTGAAGGACTTTATGGCTATAGGTAATGCACTCAGCCAAGTGACCAAGAATGCACATGGTTTAAAGAGAAAGCAATGTTAGCATAAGCCAGGAGAGCTGGACAAAATAGAGGAGCAACTTGCATTTCTTCAGATCCACCAGGAATTCCAGCAAAATTCATACTCAGACAACGAGAATTCATTCCTTACACATGCTGCTTTCAAGACTGGTATCTTATGATACATATGAATCTGATTGTGAAGATCTCTCGAAGATGGCACCATCTGTTCTTATGGCCAATCTTTCCAACTATGGTTCAAACGTTCTCTCTGAGGTACCTCATTCTGAAACCTATCAAAATGATATGGATAATCAAAGTATGCATGCAGTACCAGGATATTGAACAATCACATTATGAAATTTTATAACGAGATAACGAGATATCTAGTATAAATCATTTTATATACTCAAAATTTTGAAAGAAAACACAATAGGCAACCGGTCAAGAGATACAAATTTGCAGGCACAATAAGATCAGCCAATGAGAGTTTATATTTCTATGTGATTGTGAATCAAAAAGTGTTCGAACAAATGATTAAAAGTCAAGTAAACATAATTAGAGGAAAAGGCTAACATACTAGTCAGACAAATATAATAAGAAGTGGCAATCCAATAACCAAGTCACTGAACTAGAGCGATATAAGGAAAGGGTTTAAAACTTTTAAAACAACGTAACTGATCGATATTGCGGATTCACAACGTGCAGTCCCGGTGAAAAAATGAGTTGGAATTACTCAAAATGTGGAATTGAGTATAACAGTTAGAAGGAGAGACAACAATACTTGCACTCAAGAACAATAGACTCACGTTGAGCAAAATCTTTCTAAACAACATCAAAGAAAAGGAATCTATATTCAAAGACTTTTAACAGTTTTCAAAAAATGAATCCAAAGAAAAAGAAAATAAGTATATAGACAATGAAATTAATTTAGAAAAGAAGATTAAGGAATTTGATAATATTGTTTACAAAGTGGTCAAATCTGCTCAACAGTTGCACATATTAACTAAGCAGCAAGCGTTTTATGATAATACGACACAAACAGAGCTCTAGGTTATCAAAGACCGTTTTTTACCTTAGAATAGCTCATAGATAAAACCAGACCTTGTATGATGGTTGCTGTTAATATCTAAAACAGACGCAATTTGTTTATATGCATGTAGATTTGATGTGATGAAGAACATTGTGAGTTTGGAAGAAGAGAGTCGATGCAAAAATATCGGATAAAAGGGCAAAGGAGTCCTGAAGTTTTATGTGTGCAAATAAAATTTCTCATGAAACCTATTGATTAGTGAAAAAGTTAAATAGCCTAAAATAAGTTGGAAGATTTGAAAACTACGTTGTTTGTTCTTCCACAGGGGTGGCGTTGTATAACGAAGAATTAATTGGAGCTTAAATAATCGTTTTGGTTTCTTTCACGTTCAATCACCACCGAGTGAACCATCTCATTACTCACACAACACCTTGTCAGAGTGGTGACATGATTCCTCAACGTGACCCTACCTAAGTGATTGGTGAATAGCAAGGCCTTAAAAAGCATAAGTATGTCGACACCTCTAATAATGTTTCACCAATGATTCAGGGTTGGTGCCCGAGACTCGTGTGGTAAAGAAGAGACACACCAAGTGCTCTTTGAATGAAGTGAAATTGGGAGTTTGAACACACACACACAACACACACATGGTTTTAACAATTTAATATTCTATCAATTTCATGAAATTCTTTAAAATAGACGATCTTACAAGGTGTTTGATAAAGGATCTTCTAAATGAAATAACGGAGGAGAGGGTACGAAACATTTTTGATGTAAAGGGAAGCGTCTAGTTCAACAGTTGTGTTAGTTTGAGAAAAAAATGTTTGGAATTTTGCTATGAAAAGAAATTCTTTCGGAAAATGATTGACTCTTACAAAAAGTCATGTCTCAAGATGATCTGATAACTGTGATAAATTCTATATCGTTGAATAAGGATTATGTGAATGTGAATATGCAAAAGTGTGATTGTGATGGAAAAGTGTTTGAAAAGCTTGATGTTGAGGTTAATCGCAAATGTAAAACAAGAATATAATGACGCTTTGTTGAAAAAATGCCCTCACAGCCGTTAAAACGCGATAGTTGTAATATCTCTCTCAAGTAGACAATGCAATTAAAACAAGAAGTTTTTCAAAAAGTGAATCTTGCGTTAATCATAAGTTTTGTTTGAAATTCCAAAATGATTTTAAAATCAATGATTTGAAAGCTCGGCTACAAGTCAAAGACACGACCATTTCTAAGTTGAAGGATACCATCAAATATTTGAAAATGAATACGAAGGAAAAGAATGTTCATCATGATAAATGTGATCTTGAGCCCATAAATGAGGAATTCGATGATAGTGTGGCAAAATTACTTTTAGAAAACGAGCGACTTTGTAATGAAATTAATCATGTGAAACATGTTTTTAAAGATCAGTTTGATTTAATCAAACAGACATGTGTTTGTCATAAAGAACAGTGTGACTCTTTAATTAACAAACTGAACTTAAAATCTATGGAAAATGAGGATTTAAAAGCTCAAATTCAAGATAAGGTTTTTATGATAACATCATTGAAAAACAATTTACAAAAATCAAAAGGGAAAGAAATTGTTGAAAATATTGTACATATACCTTCTGTCACCACTATTGCTATAGGCATATTCAAGCTTGATTTAGTACCGTTGCCTCCTAGGTTAATGCAAAATAGGGAAGTTCACATAAACTATCTTAGGAACACTCAAGAACAAGCTAATATTCTTCGGGAAATAGTCGAACAAGTTAAGGCGAAACAACCTTTAGATGGCGATTTAGACCTTGCTTGTAAGTATCCCCCCCCAAAAAACAAGATTTCATGCAGGCGTTGCTTGTAGATGTTCAAGATACGCGCCCCTAATTCGATAACACCTATACTGAAGAAGGTTGCCTGTCACACCCATGAACAATGTCAAATAAGTTTAGGGCTTGCTGAACCTCTCACATCCGTCAAGCAACCATTACACAGTAGAGTCTTATAATACTCAGATTCCATACACACATGATGTTTGTCTTCTACAGGAGTGAAGTGATCTACTAGTATTTGTGCGAACAAGCCTCCAGAAATAAAAGAATGATAGGATCACTCAAACAGTTTTGAGAGGGAGGTAAGCAGTGGCAAGAAGGAGAGGTAAAGGGGGAGAATGGAGGAAGAGGTAAGCAAGAAAGGAATAAAAGTCGACAAGCCGCAACCTACGGAAGCACACAACTGTGAACATGAATCGTGTTAGCTAAACCTATATTGTATGATAGTTGAATGTTAAGCATAAGAGCTAATGTAGTAGCAGAATGCGAATTACGAGTATTCTCTGGTGCTACTTGTAATAGAACCACGCATGTGTGATGGTGTAGTCATTATAAATGTGATTCTTGATCGTTGCGTGCAAAATTGGGGAAACACGCATGAGCATAAAATACTGCTAAGAACATAAACAAAGAAAAATAAGTTGGAGAGCAACCTACGGAGTCAACTGGTATTCCACTGAATAGATTGAATGAAGACCAACAGGCAGAACTTTTCATTATAGTTGTAACTCTTCCCTTTAACTAGGTTTCGACCGTCAGCTAACGTAGTGCCTCCTAATCAGACTAATTCCCACTCAGATGGTATACAAAAACCATAGTTAAAAGTATATAGCAGGAAAGCCCAAAAATGTTAAAAACTTAGGTTCGATTAAAAAAGATAAGATTGAAGAATCTAAGAATGCATCCATCGTAACCCAATTAAACTTGTGATCCAATGCTATAGATGATTCCATCCCTTCTTCTCCTGTCATACATGGTTGAGTCCAGATTTTCGGGTGAAGGGAGGAAGAGAGAATGTAAGGGAAGAAGAGGTTACTCTGTTATCTGACTCCGGATGTTCTCGAAATAAAACAGACAGGGAAGAATCAGAGGCATCGCAGCTAGCAATGAACCATAGTTGCAGATAAAGTTCTGGTGGTACTATGTGGTAGTGACATCGTGGAAACGTACCAAATAGTGTGCAAGAGTGATTAGTAAGGATGTATCGGTAGCGCCTATAAGCTGGAGACAGATTCAACTATCATATCTCAAGGGTTTACTGACGTTTGAGGATACTTTGGGGTTTTATTGTCCATAACTTGTTTTCTTTGGCCATTCAAAGTGTGATTCGGGATCACGATAGGAAAGGTTGCGCATTTTGAAAAACGACTTGCTGTTAATACGACCAGTTTAGACGGGTGAGAGTGATCTACGAATTCAAGTCCCGTGGACAGTACAAAATTTGCGCACAAACACCTATTCGGAGCTCGATGATGCTATACTCAACACTTAAGAAGTCGCGACTCCGATCGTCTTCGTATCTAAAGCAGACATATCAAAGACTAAGGAGACTGGATCTGTAGCACAACAACCGTCGGTTATCTCATCTTAACTTCGGTACTTTAAACAAGCTAGCTATGAGGACAGTTCGTTTGAAATGATTGATTCGCTGAGAGTGCTTAAAGTTTCAGAAAGAGAAGTCAATTGTGCATATCGAGCAAGGTGCATTAGTGACGCGAAGCAAGAAAACCTCTCATCAACCCAAAGCTAAAGACACTAACCAAAACAAAAATAACTTTTGCGATATGTGATTTTGTGTGGCCTGATGCGTGTGTCAGTATAATCGGGAAAAGGTATATCTTAGTGATAGTCGATGATTACTCAAGATTTACCTGGGTTAGATTTTTGAAGACAAAAGATGAAGCTCCTGCGGCCATCATCAAATGCATCAAAAATATTCAAGTTCATTTGAAAGCCACAGTCCGGAATGTTCGAAAAGATAATGGAACCGAATTTGTCAATCAGACACTTCGTGAATGGTATGAAAATGTTGGCATCTCGCATCAAACCTCTGTAGCTCGCACTCCTCAGCAAAATGGTGTTGTCGAAAGGCGAAATTGGACTCTTGTAGAAGATGCTAGAACAATAATAAATACTTTTCTAGAAGCTCACACGTTATAGTTCTCTGGGGCCGAAGCTAATGCAATAAGCCTTGTTCTAACCCAAAAACCGTGATCCTTTGATACGCCTCCGATACGAATAAAACGCTTACCAATAGCGAGCTTATGCAAGAGACAAAAGAATCAAAGGACTTATCATTCTTTCATGTCTTTGGTTCACTTTGTTATCCTACCAATGACCATGAGGATCAGGGTAAATTTGATGCAAAAACAGACATAGGGATTTTCGTTAGTTACGCGCCTGCAAAGAAAGCGTTTAGAATCTATAACAGAAGGACCCAGATAATTACTGAAACAATCCATGTAACGTTCGATGAGCTATCAGCAATGGCTTCTGAACAATTCAGTTCAGGACCCGGGCTTTACGGTATGACTCCTGCTACATCCAGTACAGGACTCGGTTTAAATCCTGTTTCTCAACAACCTTGTTTGCCACCAAAAAGAGATGATTGGGATCGTTTGTTCCAACCAATGTTCAATGAATACTTTAACCCTCCACCAATTGCTATTTCTCTAGTTCAAGAAGCTGCTGCTCCAAGAGCTGAAGTATTAGCTGATTCTCTTGTGTCAACTTCCATTGACCAGGATGCCTCCATCCAATATACAAGTATTACCTTCATCACAAGAAACATGAACAGCCTCTAATTCATTTCTGTGTTTCGGGCTCAAAGCCCAAGTTAAACCAAGCCCAGCCCATTTAGAAAGCCCAAGTGCCAGGCTAGTATAAATATCCCTTCACCACACTTGGTGAAGGGTGTTGGTTACATTTTCACTTCACTTGTAACTCTCCATCTTTCTATCTAATACTTTCCTTGTTTCTCTCTCTACTTTCTCTCTCTAAGATTTCTTCTCATTTTCTAGCATCTTGGTAAAGAATATAGTTGTGTATTGGATTAACTAGTGGGATAACAGAACTTCAAACAAGCAATGACAGAACAGTCATGGATCGATGCAATGCAAGAAGAAATTCATGAATTTGAAAGACTTGAAGTTTGGGAATTGATGCCATGTCCAGACAACGTGTTCTTGATCAAACTCAAATGGATTTATAAGGTCAAAACAGATGAATCTGGCGGGGTACTAAAGAATAAGGCTCGACTCGTTGCTCAAGGATTCAGACAAGAAGAGGGTATCAATTTCGAGGAATCATTTGCACCGGTTGCTAGAATAGAGTCCATCCGTATCTTCGTTGCTAATGCCGCTCAAAAGAATATGACGATCTACCAAATGGACGTCAAAATGGATTTCTTAAATGGCGAGCTTAAAGATTAGGTCTACGTTTCTCAACCAGAAG